>RCUC01017863.1:0-23684 GCA_003697995.1 Taxidea taxus jeffersonii
AAAAAAAAAAGCATGTGACAGCAGCAAGAGTGACAGGTCAGGGTTTAGGAGAGTTGGATTCTACATCTCCTGGGGCTTTCTTGCTGGTCATGTGATCTCAAGTAATGACAAACAGATCATTCTCATCTCGGCCTTCTTTATTGAGGGAATGTCATGACTGGTGGCTATGTGGACCTTAAGAATGAAAATGTGTTTTCAAAAAGGGGAACTCTGTGTGTGGGGGGAGGGGAGGGATGGAGAGAATGTGTTTTCAAAAAGGGAATATTGATAAGTGTTCTGCCTGGCAAATTATTTAAGTGGAAAAGAAAAAGAAATCTTTTAGATTAAGACTTTTAAAAAAAAAACAAACATGAATATATTCCCAGGGCAAAAAAAAACAAAAAACAAAAAACAAGTCTCCTGCACCAAATTATAAGGCCAAAAGGGGCATACTACCTAATGTTTAGGTCCCCAACTTTCAGTACAGTGCCTGATACTTTGAAGGCAGGACAAAGACACCACAGTGAATTATGACCAGTCTCTTCACTGAATATAAATTACTTATTGTCTGTAAAACTCACTTGATAACTACTATGAAAACTCATGTGGCATCTCTCGGAATACTTTCAGAATACTGTGTGATTTTGTTGCTATGTAAGCATCTATAAAAGAACTGTGGTCTTCACAGTGAGTACACCCTTTGAAGGCAAGATCCATGCCTTGTATTTCCTCTCAAGTTCTGTATTTCTTAGCACCATGTTTCGCATAGAGAGAGATCAACAATTTGTTGCTAGCTGATAGATCATATATGGCAGCCTAACATAATCAGTGTATCCAAGAAAAAAAATTGGGACTAAAAATTTCATCTTGGTACTTATTTATGTTCATATTGAAAAACAAATGAAACTATAATTGTTCAGTATCATACAAGAGGATTAAAAAGATAATCTGTAATCAATATTTTTGCTTCAGGGGAAAAAAGATATCCCATAAATAGAAAATTGTATTAAAATATGCATTTCTAAGAAGCCAGGAAGGTTTGTGCCTGGGTTCCTTTTTTTTTTTAATTTTTAATTTTTAAAAATTTATTTATTTATTTATTTATTTATTGGTGCCTGGGTTCCTAAAGTCTGATGGATAAAAGGCAGAGGTTAACATGAGCTGGACTGTCTCAGGGGAGGCACTGAAAGTGATAAACATTTTGAAATCCGTAATTTTTTTTAGAGGTAATTTATTTTCTACGAGTGGCAAGACTTGTGGTGACTTTTTTTTTTTTTTTTAATTAGAACTAATCTCTGGCTGCAATTGAGTAAGTTGTCTGGCTAGACACCAATCTGACAACTTTAATACCTATTTATCCATTTCTGCACAACTGCACAGAAAGGAACAGAACAGGTATATTCTGTGCCACCAAGGATGCCGGTATTAGAGGAAGGAACAAATTAAGTGCAAATTATATGCCCACATTTTTTTTTAAGAATTTATTTATTTATTTGACAGAGAGAGAGGGAGAGAGAGCAAGCAAGCACAGGCAGAGGCAGAGGGAGAAGCAGGCTCCCTGCTGAGCAAGGAGCCCGATGTGGGACTTGATCCCAGGATGCTGGGATCATGACCTGAGCCAAAGGCAGCTGCTTAACCAACTGAGCCACCCAGGTGTCCCTATATGCCCACATTTTATTATGAAAATAATTATTACACATTCATATCTTTAAACTGTACTGCTAGTAAAGAACTGTAAAGGCCAAATATGAATTCAGTTGATTTCTGGAACCCTCTGGTTATCACTGTATTAAGAATTCTGCCTATTATTAGATACCAAACATTGTACTACATGCTTTGCATGTTAGTTCAGACCTCATAGATTTTAATATTATCTTCATTTTATGGATGAGGAAAATTGAGGCACAGAGAAGTTAAGGGACTTGTCCTAGGTCCCAGAAGAGCAGAGCCAGGATTTGAACCAGAGCAGTATGGTTTAAAGTTTTGATCTTGGTTGATGTACTATATTATATGTCCATAAAGCAGCCAGCACAAATATACGCAATACTTATTAAATTTAATTGTATACCTATTTTATGTACTTATACAAAGTGAAATATTTTTTTCACCAAAACCTTCACATAAACCCGAACAATCTGAAGTCTCAGCATTCATGGTTTAATTCATGATAAAATACTCTAAAATCATGGGTGGACAAACTTTTCTGGTGAAAAGCCAGACTGTAAACATTTTAGGCTTGTGGCCCAAATATCTCTGTAAGAACTATTCAGTTCTGCCTCTGTAGCAAAAAACCAGCCATAAACAATATGTAAATGATAAATTTGAAACTTTATTACAAAACAAGTAACAGGCCAAATTTTGGCCTGAGGGCCTTAGTTTGCTCACCCCTGCTCTAAACACAAACAATATACACATTAACAAAAGCTCTAATACGGTGAAATTAGACTAACTACATTGCTAGAAGTAAGTTGCTTTAAATAATTTATTTGGTTTAAAGCAGTTCTCAACCAGGGGCAATTCTGCCCTCTTAAGGGCAATGTCTAGAGACATTCTGGGTTGTCACAACTAGGGAAGTGTTACTGGTTTCTAGTAGGTGCAGGTCTGGGATGCTGCTACCCATCCTGAAATGCACGGGACAATCCCTACAACAAAAACTGAGCTGGCCCATGTCAGGAGTGCAGGGGTTGAAGACCCTTGATCTTAAGGATGCCAATTTATATAGCTTTTTCACCTATCCTTAAAACAGCTTTCCTATTTGGTCCTGAAATAACCCTATAAAGAATTAAAGATAGGCACATTTATCTCATTTTCTACAGAAGAAAACTAATAGAAAAGTTAAATAATGTACATCTGTTGATCTATATCAGAGCTGAAATTCATACCCAGGTCTTAATGTTTTAACACCTGTGTTCATTCCCCACCCCCATATTTAAAAGGCTTTTTAGACAAGCTTATAATAGTTAAGCCTGAGTAGATACTTTGAGAATGGAATTGTCAGGAATGGGAGAAGATATTTGCAAATGACATTAGATAAAGGGCTAGTATCCAAAAATCTATAAAGAACTTATCAAACTCAACATCCAAAGAACAAATAATCCAATCAAGAAATGGGCAGAAGACATGAACATACATTTCTGCAAAGAAGACATCCAGATGGCCAAGAGACACATAAAAAAGTGCTCCACATCACTGGGCATCAGGGAAATGTAAATCAAAACCACAGTGAGATACCACCTCACACCAGTCAGAATGGCTAAAATTAACAAGTCAGGAAATGACAGATGTTGGCAAGGTTATGGAGAAAGGGGAACCCTGCTACACTGTGGTGGGAATGCAAGCTGGTGCAGACACTCTAGAAAACAGTATGGAGGTTCCTCAAAAAGTTGAAAATAGAGCTACCTTACAACCCAGCAATTGCACTGCTGGCTATTTATCCTAAAGATACAAATATAGTGATCTGAAGGGGCACGTGCACCCAAATGTTTATAGCAACAATGTCCACAATAGCCAAACTATGGAAGGAACCTAGATGTCCATTGACAGATGAATGGATAAAGAGGATGTGGTATATATACAATGGAATACTATGCAGCCATCAAAACCCAAAAACTTGCCATTTGCAAGGATATGGATGGAACTAGAGGGTATTATGCTAAGTGAAATAAGTCAATCAAAGAAAGACAATTATCATATTATCTCTCTGATATGAGGAATTTGAGAGACAAGGTGGGGGGCAGTCGTGGGGGATAGGGAGGGGAAAAATGAAACAAGATGGGACTGGGAGGGAGACAAACCATAAGAGACTCTTAATCTCACAAAACAAACTGAGGGTTGCTGGGGAGTAGCGGGGGCAGGAGAGAGTGGCTGGTGATGGATACTGGGGAGGGTGTGTGCTATGGTGAGTGCTGTGAATTGTGTAAGGCTGATGATTCACAGACTTGTAGCCCTGAAGCAAATAATACATTATATGTTAATAAAAAATTAAAAGAAATTTTAAAAAGACAAACAAATGAATTGTCAGAATATGAAACTAAGGGGGGGAAACCACTGAATTTCATATTTTAGGTCTTGCTGAGTTGCTTTAAGATTCAGTCCTAGGACATAGAAAGGAAAATTGGAAATATTAAATCTGTTTTCAGAAATATCCTAGGAGGGCGGCTGGGTGGCTCAGTGGGTTAAAGCCTCTGCCTTCAGCTCTGGTCATGATCCCAGGGTCCTGGGATCGAGCCCCACATCGGGCTCTCTGCTCAGCGGGGAGCCTGCTTCCTCCTCTCTCTCTACCTGCTTCTCTGCCTACTTGTGATCTCTGTCAAATAAATAAATAAAATCTTAAAAAAAAAAAAAAAAGAATATCCTAGGAAAGGAGCACCTGGGTAGCTCAGTTGGTTAAGCATCTGCCTTTGGCTCAGGTCATGATCCCAGGGTCTTGGGACCGAGCCTTGACCCTCCCCCTGTTCATGCTCTCACTCATTCCCTTTCTCTCAAATGAATAAAAGAAAAAAAATATCCGAGGAGGAAAAAAAAATATCCTAGGAGAGACTAATAATGAACACATAGTAGATTTTCCTCCCATATTCTCTCCTTACTCATTTACAGAGTCACCTATCAGTCGCTATATTCTCTTCCACTCACAGTTCTTAAATTCCTTTAACTCATTGGGCAGGGCCCCCTCAGGTATACAGCTCGGAAACAACTGAAAGTGGCAGTGAGCACAAGGAACTACTGTGAGCACCGTCCTAGGGCACATTTCTGATGGAGGTGGTCTGTGCTTTAACTCCAGTCTGCAGAATCAGGGAACATGGAAGACAAAAGTCCCCCAAAACCCTCAGTATTCCTTCTACCAAAAGCCAAATGGGGAGGATGACTGCTGATCCTGAAGTACAGCTTCCGTCAAAGGGAAACCTTTCAGAGAGACGGGGAAGCTCTGTTTTCAGGGCACTGGGGCCACTCAGCAGAATCAAGACCCATGAGAGTTCCCAGTTGTGCTTCTGGCCCTCGCAACTCTAATTCTCACTAAACGATTTCAACAGAACCAGAACCGGAAAAACTGACCAGTTAAGAAAGATACAATATAGAGTGGGTCAAATGAAATCAATTCTTCTACCCAATTCTCTAACTTCACTCAAGAGTACAAGAAAACGGATTTCTACCATCTTTAAATTACAGACATCTAAACTAGTAATATTTCAATTCAGAAAATGTTTTAAGTATATTCTTGATGTGTTATCAGTCCAAGACACTTTGGTCTCCTGCACAGAAGTTGTTTATTTAGAGATACTCTATCTTGAATCATCAAGGGTGTGGACAAGCCTCTTGACAATGGAGTGATTTCAAGTCTCTCTTACACTCAGTATTAAATAATGTGAATTTGTAATTGCTGGCTATCTTTTTTTTTATGAAGTGTATTTTGTGTGTGTGTTTGTGTGTGTGTGTATTTTGGGTCAGTATCTGTGTTCTTTTTTAAGGTCTAACTGAAACATTTAAGTTGAATTTTTTATTACTTTGAAATAGATTAAAGGTCTAAGACTCATGTGTTCGTGATAATGAACAATAGAAAGTACAATTCTTTCAAAAACACATTTAAATAATTTAACAAATAAAAAAACATAAATAGTAACAATAAAACTTTTAGAGTACAAAACATAATAAGACACTTGATTTCAGTAAATACTGAAGTAATTAAGTAACAGAAGTATAGCTTGAAAGGGATAACGTGATTCATCTGTGGATGAGTTTAGTCCTTCTTTCTCTGTCAGCAGAGAGCCAGGTTGCTGTCTTCAGACTCATTCTATCATATTCTCAAAGGGGAAAAAACACCTACATGTGTCTAGAGTTTGGGATTCATAATGACTGAAAGAAAATACTTGCTTGAGTTATAAGTCCATAAATTCACCTTCCCTTTGCTTCCCACCCAGCTTCATTATAGCCTAATACAATATCTATAGGAGTTCACCTCTCAACACCATGGTGCCAGTAAATTTTTGATACCAGGAATGACAAATATAAGGTGGCAGTTAGGAAATTAAGGGCAAGCAGCTGCACACTGGTTTAAGAGACAGGATGGTTAAAATAGAAAACAAAACTTAAGAGTAGCATCTCCAAATATAACTTGAGAACTTATTTACGGTAGAATTCAGATACTTCTACCTTTTAGCAATAATTACTCCTCCTTTGTTCAGAAAGATCAGCTAAATCAATTGTGGAGGTCAACAGAATGAAAATGTCATAGGCAGAATCTTTATAACTCTAGGGAAACTTAGCAAACCTTGAAAGTGAGACAAAGTTAAATGAGGTAAAGAGGCAAATTTATTAAGACACATATATATTTATATTTGATTCCTTGGAAACTTTAACTTACCCTGGCAGTTGAGCTATGTAAGACCATAAAGAGTTCCCTAGGCCGAGACAACTCTCTAAATCCCTCCAGAAATATGGCACCATTTTTAGGGGCTAGGGTATCCTATCCTTTAAGATACATACTGGAAAAGGAGGATTGCTCTGCCATGGGGACTGGCTGCTTTATGATTGATTTAAGATGATGAGACCATGGAGGGGTGCCTGGGTGGCTTAGTCAGTTAAGTGTGCAACTCTTGGTTTTGGCTCAGGTCATGATCTCAGGGTGGTGATAATGGAGCCCTGAGACCAGCTCAGAGCTCAGCATGGAGTCTGCTTGGGATTCTCTCCCTCTCTCTTTGCACCTGCCCCCATCCATGGTTTGTGCATGAGCACTCACACACACACACACACACACACACACACACTCTCTCTCTCTCTCTCTCTCTCTCTCTAAAATAAATGAACAAAGTAAAAAAAAAAAAAAAAAAAAGAGAGAGAGATGACGATGAGACCAGGAAAGCAAACAGACCATCACAACAACTTAGAACCAGACAGCAGGCAGGTCTAGTGCTACTACCTCAGCCTTCTTCTTTAGAACAAGAAAGCACTCTAGCTTGGTCCCTACATTTTAAGTCTTCCCAATTCGAAGAGTGCTACTGCAGTGTTTTGCAGCTACTTCCTCAACATCTTCTAAAGGGAAAAGGATCAGGAAAACATTTTCCTCTCCCCTCAGAGTTTCTACCAAAAATGGAACAAAGAAATTTTAAGTCATATAAAGGCAAGGACAGTTCATTTCTGCCACTCCCTGAGGCCCTGACACGTCTAAACATCTATTAAATCTTCAGTGGTTAGCTGCATTGTGACCTCCTTTTTTCATACAAAAGGTCTACCATGGAGCCACATGTCAGACACCTTGGTGCTTTCTGGAAAGGCTATGATGTTTTGTCCCAGTCTGAGGAAACACACACCTTCAGTATCTATCATATTCTCACCCATTCCTGTAATTTCGCTCTTGCTCCTCTACTACAATATGGCCTCTAAGCTTATCAAAATCATCTTCACCCACAGAGTCCATCACCTTTGATGCTATTTACCTACTGCAGACCAAACATAAAAATTTCCCCCTCCTTATAATTCCCCCTCTGAGAGCCAACAGATAATTTATTGGCATGGATTAGTTGTTGTTTTCCTGCATGGATACAACATCTACCTAATCCCACCACTAATCCCACCAAACATTAAGGAAAAGGAATCTATCCTATATTTTTCTTTTTGGGACATAATAGATGCTCAACAAATGTTTGTTGTATGAATCCCTTAAAATGTTGTATGCTTACCATATTTTACATATACTATAGGAGTTCAACAAATACTTGGTATTTACATGAGTAAGAGAAATTACTGCAAGGGTCTTTGCCATAAAGCTACTGAAGGGTATCCTATCTGTAGTATAAACACAGAGTGTTTTAAGGCTTAAAGAATGCTGGCATTACTCTAGGGTAGGCTAAGCAGTGATGAAAAGAGTCAAAATTGAGTATGAAAGATAATTTATACCTTGGCATACTTGTCGTCCTTTTAAAATATGTAAATATTTAGATATCTAAATATGTATTTCATTTATTTAATGTGTATATTACTACTTTGTAATGCTTAACTATAAACAGCTTTCCTTTATAGAAAAAGTATAATTATGAAGTTGCTATTTTCTCTATTTTCTTTAACCATGACCAAGGGAAGCCTATCAGGACATACTGCAATGCCATAAGCCAAGCACCCTCTTGCTTATTCTAACTGCTGGAAACCTAATTAAGAAGCAATAAACAACTCCCTGCATGCTGGTCTTAGAAACTCCAAATGTAAGCAAAAATACAAGAATGTGAAAAACGTTCTATAATTAACACTATTTATTATTATCTCAATCAAGCCTTATTAAGTACCAAAAGGCAAAGAGTTGTCACCAATTAAATTTAAAGAAGATTTTTATTTTCTTCCTTTAAAAAAGATAAGATGTGGTAAGATATGTGAATATGTGACCCCCCCACACACACTCCCACCACCATGAACATATTTTCAGAGAATCCTCACTTTAGAGGAAAAAATGATCATTTTTAACTTCTAGTAATGTACTTTGCCTAAAATTGAACGAAATTATTTCAAACAAGATGTCTTTTAAGAAGGGAATTACAGTGTATAAATCAAACCAAACACTTCATCCTATGATACATATTATACCATATTTTACTCTGGAAGTTAAAGTACTGCTTTTTGAAAAATCTGCCATCACAAAACTTCAAGGAGCTCACTTGCAAATGCCAAAGGGATACGCTGATTACCATTACTTTAATAGATTTCATTTTATAGTCACCAGGTCAGAAACAGGAAAATTTAATCTAATCATGGATACAATGCAAGGAATACTTTTAGATACCTCCTTTAAAAGGGGGAGGAGAACCTGGGGCACCTGAGTGCCTCAGTCAGTTAGGCATCTGACTCTTGGTTTCAGCTCAGGTCATGATCTTGGGGTCATGGAATCAGCCTGTATCTGGTTCCATATTCAGTGGGGAGATTCCTTGGGATTCTGTCTCTCTCTGCCCACCCCCACATACTCACACTCTTTTTCTCTTTCATCAATCAATCAATCAATCTTAAAAAAAAAAGATAACTTTAAATTAAGCAGGTTCAATACCTTGAAAAAAAAACCCATAAAATTAAGGAAAAGGGTCCTTTTCAGAAAAGGAAAATGTATGATGGTTCAATTTTTAAAAATAATACCAAAGATTTGGTCTAATTTTCCAAAAGTAATTAGCTTATATTTGAAAAAAACAATCATGATCCAAATGAAGGGAACAAAATGAAATTACAAAACCTGCTGAATTTGACTACAAATTAATTCATTTTTGAGGCTATACTAGAAGTAACTAAAAGAGCACTAAATTAACATTTTCCATAAAGTGACAGACTTTGATTATTAATCTCTAAGAGAAATAATACTAATTGTAATTACTTGTGGGTCTGTGATTCTTATTGAGGATTTTTGCATCTAAGTAAGTGAGAAATAGGGTCTACAGTCTTCTTTTTCTGTACTGTCTTTGTTTTTGCCATCAGGGTAATACTAGCTTCATTAAATCAGTCAGGAAGCGTTCCAGCCAATCTTCTGGAAGAGACTGTGTACAAAAAATGGTGTTAATTCCTCCTTACATGTTTGGTAGAATTCTCCAGTGAAATACTGGAACTAGAGATTTCTTTTTCGAGACTTTTTAAATTACAGCTTCAATTTCTTCAATGTTTAATGGGCTATTCAGATTATTTCATCTTGGTTGAATTCTGGTAGTTCGTATTTTTCAAGAAATTGATTTATTTCTTCTAAATTATCCATAAATGGGCATAAAGTTGTTTATAGTATTCCCTTGTTATCTTTTTAACATCTGCAGGCTCTGTACTGATATCCCCTATTTCATTCCTGATCTTGATGATTTGTATCTTTTTAACTTTTTTTCAGTCTTATCAGAGGTTTAGCTTTTCCTTTCATTATTTCTATTTTTTATTCAGTATTCAGAAGTATATCTGAACAATTAAGGATTATATATACTTAAGGTATACAATTTGATTATTTGATCCACATATACATTGTGAGATAATCGCCACATTCAAGCAATTTAACACATCCATCTCTTCAAACAGCACATTTACTTTTTTTGTGATGAGAACACTTAAGATCTACCTCCACCCTAACAAGTTTCAAATATACAATATTGTTAATTACAGTCACATTGCAATACATTAGATTGATAGCATTTATGCATCTTGCAAAACTGAAACTTTGTCCTCTCAACTAAGAGTATCCCTACCTCAGCTCCTGGTAACTACCATTCTACTCTCTGGTTCTATGTTGTAGACTATTCTAGATTCCAAATCGAATGCCATGTTTGTCCTTCTTGCATCTAGCTATTTCACTTAGCATGGTATTCTCCAGGTTCATCTATGTTGTTAAAATTGCAGGATTTTGTTCTTTTTAAAGGCTGAATTATATTCCATATACGTAAAATCACATTTTTCTGATCCATTCATCTGTTGATGGACACTTGGGTTGTTTCCTTTTCTTCACTATTATAAACAATGATGAAATAAACACAGTCGTGCAGCAATCTCTCAAGATGCTCATTTCATTTCCTTTGGTTATATACCCAAAAAAGAGACTACTGGATCATATGGTAGTTTTATTTCTTTTTTAACTTTTTATTTATTTGTCAGTGAGCGAGAGAGGGAGCACAAGCAGGGGAGCAGCAGGCAGAGGGAGAAGTAAGCTCCCTGCTGAGGAAGGAGCCTGATGTGGGGCTTGATCCCAGGACCCTGGGACCATAATCTAAGCCAAAGGCAGCCACTTAACTGACTGAGCCACCCAGGTGTCCCAGTAGTTTTACTTTTACCAAGGAACCTCCATACTGTTTTCCATAATAACTAATAGTTTACATTACACCAAGAGTATACAAGGTTTCCTTTGACACAATGTTATCATCACTTGCTATCTTTTGTCTTTCTGATAACAGCCATTCTAACAGGTGTGAAGTGATATCTTACTGTTATTTTGATTTGCATTTCCCTGATGATAAGTGAAGTTGCACATCTTTCACAAACCTGTTGGCCATATGATGTCTTCTTTGGAAAAAAAAAATGTCTATTGAGGTCCTTTGCTCATTTTTGATCAGGTTATCTGTTTTTTTGTTTGATTGTTTGCTATCAATTGTATGAGTTCCTTATGTACCTCATATATTAACCCTTACAAAATATATGGTTTGCAATTATTTTCTCCCATTCTACTGATTGCCTTTTTATTTCATTGACTCTTTCCTTTGCTAGATAGAAGCTTATTAGTTTGATGCAATCTCATTTGTCTATTTTGCCTTTGTGCCTGTGCTTTTGATGTCATATCCAAAAAATCATTGCCTAAACCAATGGTGAAGAGCTTTTTTCCTCTCTATGTTTTCTTCTAGGAGATATATGGCTTCAGGTCTTACATTTAAAAGTTTTAATATATTTTGAGTTGGTTTTTGTGTATGGTGTAACATGAGGATCCAATTTCATTCTTCTGTATGTGAATATCCAGTTTTCCCAACACCATTTACTGAAGAGACCATCCTTTTCCCATTCTGTTTTGGCACCACTGTCAAAAACTGGTTGACCATGGATGTGTAGATTTATTTCTGGATGTTTTATTAGCCTATATGCCTGATTTTATGCTAGTACTATACTGTTTTGATTACTATGTATTTGTAATATATTTTGAAATGAGGAAGTGTGATATCTCCAGCTTTGTTCTTTTTTGAGATTTGACTTTGACTATTCAGAGTCTTTTATGAATCTGTATGATTTTTAGGGTTTTTTCCCTACTACCACAAGGAATGTCACCACGACATCCCTTGAATTATGACAACATTTACAATGAATCTGTAGATAGTTTTAGGTAAAATGTACATTTTAATAATATTAATTCTTCCAATCCATGAATTGGGATGTCTTCCCATGTATGTTTCTGCTTTAATTTCCTTCTTCAACATTTAATAATTTTCAGTGTACAAGTCTTTCATCTCTTTGATTAAGTTCATTCCTATATAATTTTTCTTTTTTGTTACTACTGTGAATTGGATTACTTAATTTCCTTTTCAGATTGTGTACAGAAACATGATTGATTTTTATATATTGATTTTGTATTCTGAAACCTTACTGAATTTATCAGTTCTAACAGTTTTTTGGTTGAGTATTAGTGTTCTCTCCATATAAGATCATGTCTTCTGTAAAGATAAATAATTCTAATTCTTCCTTTCCAGCTTGGATGGCTTTTATTTCCTTTTCTTGTCTAATGGCTCAGTCTGGGACTTCTAGTTCTATGTTGAAAAGAAGCGGGAAGAGTGGGCATCCTTTATACCAGATCTTAGATGTAGGCTTCTCATATATGGACTTTACTGTGTTGTGGTAAGATTCTCATACACGTATTTTATTAAGAGTTATGTATCAGGCATCTCTTGTACGGCAGCTCTAATGGTGACAAACCCTGTCAGTTTTTGTTTGTCAAGGAAAGACTTTATGTCCCCTTCATTTTTAAAGAATAATTTTGACAGGCATAATATTCTTGGTTGGCCATTTTTTTCCTTTGAATACCCTGATATATCATTCCACTCTCTCCTGGCCTGCAAGTTTCATGCTGAGAAATACACTGATAGTTTTATAGAAATTCCCTTGTATGTAATGAGTTGCTTTTCTCTTGCAGCCTTCAAATTCTCCTTTCTCCTTGACTTCTGACAATTTGATTATAATGTATCTCAGTGAAATCTCAGATGATAATATTGGGGACTTCTGAGTTTCATGAATCTGGACTTCCATTTCTCTCTCCAGATTTGTTAAGTTTTTGGCATTATTTCTCAGGACTTATTTCTGCTGCCTTAATAATCTCCTTCCCTTCTGGGACTCCCATAATACATACATATATTAGTACTTTTTGATGGTCTCTCATAAATCCCATAAGCTTTTTTCACTCTTTTTCATTCTTTTTTTTCTCTTCTGCCTAGGTGACTTTAAATGACCTGATTTTAATTTTGGGAGTCTACTATTGAAGCTCTTTATTACATTTTACTATTTCATTCACTGTATTCTTCAGTTCCAAATTTTCTGTTTGGTTCATTTTACCATTTTTCTTTGTTGCATCTCTCATTTTGGCCATGTATTGTTTTCCTGATTTCACTGAGTTGTCTATTTGTGTTCTCTTGTAGCTCACTGAGCTTCCTTAAAACAATTATTTTGAATTCACAGTCAGGGAACTCATAGATCTCCATTTTGTTGGCATTAGTTACTAGAAAATTACTGTGTTCCCTTGGTGGTTTCATTTTTCTTGGATTTTTCATGTTTCCTATAGCCCTGCACTGATGTCTGTACATTTGAGGGGCAGTCATCTCACTGACTGGCTTCAGTGGGGAAAGACCTTCATCCACAGATGAGTATAAGGTGGGGGGTATGGTGGTGCTGGCTCCATGAGGATATAGCAATAGATCTGGGTTCTGGGGGAAGGGCAACTGTATAGTCTCCATGAAGCTCTGTCAAATGAGGTCACCATCAGGAAAGACTGTAGGAGTCCTCAGCAATCAATATTGTGGGTAACATCAGTGGTAAAGGCTTCTGGAGTCTTCTTGTTCTCCTTTGGGGGGTGGCCAATGGCCAAAAGATCTTTCTTGGCCTTGAATTTGGTATGCAGGTACACATATGGAAGCAGTAGGATCTGGGGCACTTATGCCAGTGCAGTAGAGGTACACAGAGAGCAACCATGAAGCTCAGGGACAAGTAGAACCACTGTAGGTCCTGGGACAAAGGTGTGGATGCACTTTCTGTGGCAGTAGCACCAGAATTCAAGGTGTGGACTTGTATGGAGCCAAGGTCCAGGGCTTGGGGGAACAGAATGACCACGGTACCTGGGACCAGAGTGCAGGTGCACTTACTGCAGTGGTGGCATTGATGCCCAAGGCAGAGCATAAGCTGAGTCATTGTGGAGCCAGAGTCCAGGACATGCATGTGGCTGTATAAGGTGAGTGTTGACTCTGTTCCAAAGTTGGTGGGGCCATTCAGCACTCCGGCAAGAGGTGGAGATGTAAAGGAGTTCATTAGTATGGATTCTGGGTAGCTCTGTCAGGGGTGTATGTATCTTTTTGAATTAGTGTTTTCATTTTTTTTTTTTATAAATACCCAGCAGTGGAATTACTGGACTGTATGATATTTTTAGTTTTAGTTTTTTGAGGAACCTCCATATGATTTTCCATAGCAACTGCACCAATTTCCACTCCCACCAACAGTGCACAGTGTTCCCTTTTCTCCACATCTTCACCAACACTTGTTATTTCCTATTTTGTTTTTTAATAACAGCCATTATGACAGGTATAAGGTTATATTTCATTATAGTTTTGATTTGCATTTCTCTGATGATTAATGACAGTGGACATCTTTTCCTGTGTCTGTTGGCCATGTTATGTTTTCTTTAAAAAAATGTCTATTGCGATCCACTGCCTGTTTTTTAGTTGGCTTATTATTATTGTGTGTGTGTGTGTGTGTGTGTGTCTTGAGTTGTATAAGTCCTTTATATATTTTGAATATTAGCCCCTTATAAGATATTTCATTTGCAATTATCTTCTTTCAGTCAGTAGATTGCCTTTTTGTTTTGTTGATGGTTTCCTTCACTGTGCAAAATGTTTTTTAGTTTGAAACAGTCCCAATTTTTTATTTTTGTTTTTGTTTCTCTTGTCTGGGGAGACATATCCAGAGAAATGTTGTTAAGGCCAACATCGAAGAGATTAGCACCTATGTTTTCTTTTAGCACTTCTATGGTCTCAGGTCTCACACTTAAGCTTTTCATCCATTTTGAGTTTATTTTTGGTATGGTTTATGAAAGTACTCCAGTTTCATTCTTTTGGATGTAGCTATCCAATTTTCCCAACCCTATTTATTGCAGAGACTATCTTCTCCCCACTGTATAATTTTACCTCCTTTCTCATAGATTAGCAGACCATATAGGCATGGGTTTGTTTCTGAATTCTTTGCTGTGTTCTATCAATCTATATGTCCACTTTTGTGTGAGTACCATACAGGTTTAATTACCATAACTTGGTAGTATATCTTGAAACTTGGGATTGTGATACCTCCAGCTTCGTTCTTCTTTCTCAAGACTGTTTTGGCTATATGAGTACCATATAGGTTTAATTACCTTAACTTTGTAGTATATCTTGAAACTTGGGATTGTGATACCTCCAGCTTCGTTCTTCTTTCTCAAGGCTGTTTTGGCTATTTGAGGTCTTTTGTGGTTCCTTACAAATTTTAGGATGTTTGTTCTAGTGCTGTGAAAAACATTATTGGAATTTTGAGAGGGACTGCATTGAATCTGTAGATTGCTCTGGGTAGTATGAACATTTTAACAACATTAATTCTTCCAATGCATGAGCATCATATGTCATTCCATTTGTTGGTGCTACCTTCAATTCCTTTCATCAATGTCTTATAATTTTTAAATTTTAGTTTTTTCACTTTGTTGGTTAAATTTATTCCTAGGTATTTTTATTCTTTTTTGATGCCATTATAAGTGGGATTGTTCTCCAAATTTCTCTTTCTACTCCTTTATTATAAGTGTATAGAAATAATAGATTTTGTATTTTAACTTTACTGAATTCATTTATTAGTTCTTTTTTTGTGGGTGGAGTCTCTAAGATTTTCTCTATATAGTATCATGTTATTTGCAAATAGTGAAAGTTTTACTTCTTCCTTACCAATTTAAATGCCTTTTTCTTTTTGTTGTCTGATTGCCACGACTAGGCCTCCAGTATTATGTTGAAAAAAAGTGGTAACATCCTTGTCTTGTTTCTTGTTCCTGATCTCACAGAAGAAGTTGGCAGCTTTTCACCACTAAGTATGCTGTTAGCTGTTGTTTATTCATTGTTTTTGCTGTTCCTGTTAGGGGAGTAAGCACTGGAATCTGCCAATTGCTGGCCTCACACTCTTCTATTGTTTTCTTATTTTTAATGCCCTGATTTCTGTTTTTACCATTATTGTTTCTATCTTTCTACTTGGTGTGGCTTTATTTTATCTCCTTTTTATTTCTTGGGTAGGAACTTAGGTTTCTTTTTTTTTAAATTTATTTTAATTAATTAATTAATTTTAAAAAGATTTTATTTGCTTATTTGAAAGACAGAGATTACAAGCAGGCAGAGGGGCATGCAGAGAGAGAGAGGGAGAAGCAAGCTCCCTGCTGAGCAGAGAGCCTGATACGGGGTTCAATCCAGGACCCTGAGATCATGACCCAAGCCAAAGGCTTATTAACCCACTGAGCCACCCAGGTGCCCCTTTAAGATTTATTTAATTATTAGAGGATGGGAGGGACAAAGGGAATGGAGAAAGAGAATCCCAAGCAGACTCCACGCTGAGCATGGAGCCCAGCGTGGGGCTCAATCCCACAACCAATGAGATCATGACGTGAACAGAAATCAAGAGTCAGATGCTTAACTAACTGAGCCACTCAGGCATTGCAGAAACTTAGGCTTCTTGAGGGAGTAAGTTACATTACCAATTTGAGACCTTTACTCATTTTTAATTGTAAAGCATTTAGTGCTACAAATTTTCCTGTCAGGAATGGTTTAGGTACCTCTGACATATTTTGATATTTTGATATGCTTTACTTTCATTATCATTCAATATTTATTTTTTAAATTTCCTTTGAGACTTCCTCTTTGATCCATAGATCATTTTTCTCCCTGTTGTTTGTACTTTGTTATTGAATTCATTATTGTCAGATAATATGCTCTGTATGATTTCAGTTCTTTTAAATCTGTTGAGGTTTGTCTTATGGCCCAGGATATGGTCCATCTTGGTGAATGGTCCACTTGTATCCTGATATTGTTAGGTTACATGTTCTATACGCATGTGCCTGTTAGATTCTACTGGCTGATTATATTACTCAGATCTTTTATATCCTGCTGACTTTCTGTCTAGTAGTTCCACCAGTTGCTGACAAAGGAGTTCCGGGCCCATTTACATTTAACATAATTTCTTTATGGCTACATCCAACTTAGTTTGTTGTTTTGTCCACTGAATATACATTAATGAATGTTGAGCAGGTATACTAAACACACAGCGGCAGTCACTGATTGGCTGAATTTCAGAAGCCTAAGGCTGTCATTGATTTGCTAACTTCCGAAGTGTAGCCACCGGAGTGAGGTCTTATTGACTGGCTGATACTCAAAGGCATGGCCACTGGAGTGAGGCGGTCATTGATTGGCTGATTTTCACAGCATGTGTACTGATCCAGAGCTATTTCTAATTAAGGATGGTTACTTATTCATAACTTGGGACTTCAGGCAAAGAACAGTCTTTTTCTTTCTTGAACATGAAAATTAAATACTCTGAATTCTCAGTTCCCTTCAGAATAACCTGCAGAAGAGACCATAAAGGAGTATACTGATCTTTATCTCTAGAGGTCTGATTTTCAGCTTGTGTCTTCATTCAAATGCGTTAAGTGCCAATTATAGTGGTGGAAAAATAGCTCTAACTGCCAAAGCTGTATATTTTGTTGACAAATGTTTAATACATGATATTTAGTGCATCTGAATACAGGCAATATAGAATACAAAACAAAATCATGAAATACAGGAGGCCTCGCTACCCTGTGAAGGAATGTGTGTGTCTTGATAAAGATTTTGGTCTTCAGACAGTAAGAACCATGGACAGTTGAGAAACAGGAGAAGAGGTGAGTTAATTAATGTTAGACAGGTGGGGGTGGGGGAGTGGCTCAGTAATGACCACAGAAGGGAGATTAAGTATAACAGGAACCTAGTAAAAATATTAAAAATGAGCTCCCTCAGTTATTATAAGGGCACCTCCTGAAACTAAGGGTAGGGAGGATAGAAGAAGGTGTTATAAACTAAAACAGAGTTTGTTCTTTGGCTAATTTTAGTCTTCAAGGGTTTCAGACTGGTATAGTGCTCAACTCCTATTTAATGGCTAAGCTAACTCCTCTACTCTATTTATAGGAAAAAGACTAAGCTTCTGGAATTAGTTTTAGGGATTCAGGAGCAAGTTGGCTCGGCTTTTCAACAGTTTTACTTCTCTAGCTTTTTCCATTTCTTGAGATCTCAAGAGCTATTACTAAAAGCCTAAGGCTTTCCATTCATCCCTCCATAATTCTAAACTCTAGCCTAGAGTGGTGACCAAGTTTGTATGAACTCAAAGTGGTTTTTCTCTTCACTGGCATTGTAGGTTTGAATACCTATGTAGGACTGCACTGTAATATTTAAGATCCACTCTCCTCTTTTACTGCATTCTTACTCTGTCTTTCAAGTATCTAATGTAACCACTTTCTCTGTCCTCCAAAAGCCAAGAAAATTCTGAATTTTATTTTCCATAATTTTCATTATGAAGAAAATAGCCAAAATAATGTACTTCCACCTTGTGGAAATAAAGGCTGCCTCTTTTATCTTCTTTTAAGATTGCTGACATATGGGAGGGAAACTCTATGTTTAAGAGGAGTCAGGTGCAGGATGACAAGAGATGTTAGCAAAAACTGCCCAAAGAGTAGCCTTTGGCTTCACCAGCACAGGAGTGTAGGTGATAACCCAGCAGGTGGGTTTTAGGGCAATCTAGTTTTCCTTGCTTCACTTCACAGTTCACAGGGGACGCAAGGACAGTGGTTCAGGTATATTGACAAAATGACTTAACATATGCTGTATAACATCTGCCCATACTATTTGAGGAATCAGTCATTGAATTTTTAAATATTCATGGTGTAAATTTTTATACTTGTGAGATTTTCTTTTTTCAATCTAGGTCAATGTTGTAGTTTTAAATTATTTTTTAAACCTTTTTGGCACTTCTAACTAAGCTTGTAAAATACCAACTGGAGATTCAGGTATACTTTTAGTGTCACTTCAACATATGCAGCTAAAATAACAGCAAGTAGTTACTGAGTGTTACACTTAAAAATCAGAAAAGTGATAGAAAGTCAGAACCTGAGGTTTCAGTAGTAGTTACATTTTCTTACCAAGACGAATTAATCAAGCAAAACGGGGGGGACTCTAGATAGGTACTGAGTTATCAGAAGATGGGTGCCATACAGAAGCCCTCTGCAAGTTTATGTGGGGATGAACACAGCACATCCCAGAAACAGTGAAAAGCAAAGGTTTTACTTTTCTGAAAACCTTGGAGAATAGTTCTATTTATAATCTGGCATGACAAAATCAGGTGATTATTATTATACTTCTCTCTAATAAGAAGCACATAGTATGATACATCCACAAATAAAAAGTTCAGAGTTTCTTTATTATTTCTATTCATTCTTAAAAATCCCAGCAAACAGGACTTTAAGGATTATATAGCACTTTAACAAGAGAAACTGTTATTTCACAGGCAAGTTCAGAAGGCGAACCATTTAATTAACATTATACATACAGCAGAGTTTAGAAATCTTAGTTATTTGGCTTCACTCTGTAGATCATCCTTTCCATTAATTACCTTTGCCCTGGGAAATTATCCATACAGGCTCCCCTGGGAACATGGGTGACATCAATCGAAGTGACCCATGAAGTTTCTTCTAAACTAATCTCCTAGGCACATAGAGTGGCACTCATCTCAAGGGGCGAGGCAGCACTGATGAATTTAACAGGAACTACACCTCCTAACCAGTTGCCATTTTATGACATACTTGTACAATTTAGGTTCACGAAAGGAGCTAGAAAGAAAATGTGAGAAATTAAAACATTTAATCTAATGTCAAATTATAGCGGGTGACAGAATGCCACAGAGAACTTCACAGAATCTAAACTGCATTTTAAGATCACCTTTGATGGGGTAAATACTGTCTGTCTCAATGTGAAACTAAATTTAACCCTGCTGAAAGATAAAACAAATATGATCTTTTATAAATATAATGTAGTACGTAATAAACCAATGCAGGCGAGTTCAGTTTAAATAACAAGACTACAACTGTGTATCCAAATTTCGGAAGAGACATTCCTCATCGCTAACAGAGCCCAGGCTGACTCTCAATTTGCATTTTTTTAAAGTATGTCAAGCTCTACCATTTAAGAATTGCTTGCTCTAGGGGTGCCTGGGTGGCTCAGTGGGTTAAAGCCTCTGCCTTCAGCTCAGGTCACGATCCCAGGGTCCTGGGATCGAGCCCCACATCGGGCTCTCTGCTCGGCAGGGAGCCTGCTTCCCTTACTCTTTCTCTGCCTACTTATGATCTCTCTCTCTCTCTCTGTCAAATAAATAAATAAATAAAATCTTTACCAAAAGAAAAAAAAAAAAAAAGAAATGCTTGCTCTTTTCATCACCTCTACCCCCTTAACAATAATAAATGCTAACATTCAGTGACAGGTTGCTTCCTGTGTTGCAGAACCTGCACAGAGACTTACCACAATAAATCTAGAAAGAAGCAACTGTCACTTTTTACCAAAAAAAATCACTGCTAGCATGATCTAGGAGAAGGATTTGAATCCAAATCTGTCTAATTTTAAATCAGTATGTTAAAACCTAATGTTAAAAAGTGAACTTAATGAAAGTCTACTGGTTATATTTTAAATGCTTTATCTTAATTCAAATGATACGATTTAAGAAAACAACCAAACAACTCAGCTCTTCCTCAGTTTCTATAAAACACTTCTAATGGTTCTAACTCCCCTACCTCACCACGACCAAAAGGCTTTAAGAGAGTCTTCTATGGAAAAAGACTCACAGCAGTTTCCTCTTATTACACATATTCCTACAATATTATATTTTGCAGGGAAGAGCTGATAAACTCAGAAATCTGAGTAATATTCAAACTGTAACACAGCAAACATCTGAATTTTGTTTATTTTACATGTATTACATCATTCAATTTTCAAAAAACCTAATGGAGGCCTGGAAACAATAGGTAACACCTATGAAATTATACATGCAGCATAGATAGAGCAAGAATTAAAATCCAGGTTTATCTGAAACTAAGCTCTTAATCACTATGTTAACCTTCAACAAATCCCTATTACATATGATTTCTCCATGAAAACATTGTAATAACTGACATGTGTTTACTGCGTCAGCATTAACTTATCTTGAAAATAATACTCTAAGTAGGAATAATTATCATTCTGACTTATAAATGAGGAAATCAATACATTAAAAGGCCAAGGAACTTGCCCTAGGTCACAGAAGGCTAAAAAATTATTTGCACATTCCATCTCCAGAGCCCAGACTCTCAGCCACTATACTAAAAGCAGTATTATTTTCTAACAATTGCAGCCTCCTAAAAATTGACCAGACAAATTTACCATGATCTGATATTGGTATCACATTACAAAATGAGCCTGTAAACATGAAAAGATTATACACACAAATATATACATCCATATGCGCTATTATTGGTCCTATAGTTCTAGATTATTTGATGTTTAAACAAAATTATCTTTAAATTATGCCCAAATTTTTACATCGCAGAGGCAAAAATTCTATTATTTTTTTTCTAGAAATTTGACCATTTTCCTCCCAGGCAGTTCAAAGTAGTTCTTCGATAAATAACATAATTTTATAACGCAAAGTGAAATATCATTACACCCACTTTGTGGGTAAAAAAAAACCCAAAGTCATGGAAAAATTAAATGTCAGGCTGCAATTCAAAGAGTAAATGGCAGCACTGGGAATAGAATACACAAGTCCTTAGATTAGTGGTATGTCTAAGGTTATCCTTCAAACTTTAGTTCAACCCAGTAGACATCTGTGGGGGCATATTCCATATAGGACACATGATAGACAAGGTTGGACTCAGGAAAATGTTTTTTAAAAACTCACTCTTTAGTAGCTTATAATCTGGCAGAAAAGGAAAAGGTGTGTGAGGAATCATAAGGGGAGGATGGGGTAAATACTAACAAAAACTGCAAGAGATTTATAAAGTAACCAAAATTACACTCAGGATGAAAAACAGGGGGAAGCTTCAAAAGGAGGTGGCATTTAACCTGGAGCTTGGGAACAGTATGAGTGCGGAGAAACGTGCATTCCCGGTAGCAGCACCATTGTCAGTAAAGGGATGGTTTTTCCCAAAGAAGAGTTCAGAGGTTGCTGTGCTACCA
Organism: Taxidea taxus jeffersonii; assembly: GCA_003697995.1. Classification (NCBI taxonomy): domain Eukaryota; kingdom Metazoa; phylum Chordata; class Mammalia; order Carnivora; family Mustelidae; genus Taxidea; species Taxidea taxus. The sequence continues at coordinate 21,936 of RCUC01017863.1, forward strand.
CATACTCGAAGAGGGCACCAAGAGCTAAGAGTGGAAGGAAAGGCTAGAGGCAGATGGTAGAGGGTTTGTGCAAGCAAGCGACGTAGTTTGGGGTTTTCTTTTAAACCAAGGAGAACAAGGAAATTACATAACAGAATCTGAACATCAAGGCTATGGCTGTGGCCATACCTTCACATATGGAGTAGAAAAGGTGACTAATTGGGCACATATTTGTTGAACAACAGTGTGCTTAGGGTATGTGAAGCCACTGAATCCTCATGGAAAATCTTCCTTAAAATTCAGTTTTATTGGAAGACTTATAGAGTTGAAACAATCACAACTTGATTTGTGCTCCTTACAATGTCTTTACACATGCATCAGAATCACACTTCCCACACTGACCACCAGTATCAAATAATACGTGAAACTCACATGCTGGCAGATCCTTAGGGTTGTGGTCTAAGGCAGCATTACCCTCCTCCTCTCCACCCAATAACTAACTTTCTTTCGCTGGCTGGTGGGAGTTCTAAGACGAAAATGTCTGAGAAACACTGTATAAGATTTTAATAATGTAAGTGGGAAAGTCTAAACTATGGCAGTTACAGGTACAATGGGAAAGGGAGAGTGGTGGGATAGGTGTTAGAGTAAGGTAATGCTGGGCATCCCTTCCTTCTCCTGCCCAGACTCAGTCAGGTCCCCACCCTAATAAACTTCCCCAGAACACTGCACACTCCTGGCTCAGCACTTACCATACTGTATCCTAACTGCCTGTTTTCCTATTTGTGTATTCCTCATTTCAACTCATACTATCTCAGGGACTGTCTAGGGTCATGGTTATAATCGTAGTGCTTGGTACAACTTCTGGCATCTGGTAAGCATTCAGTGAATATCGATGCAATGGCATCATAATTATTCACATTTCCTTTTCACAGAGGGAAGGAACTAGTTTGTGCATTTGACTTAAGGATCCTCCTCCTTTATTAAGGATTTAATCAGGCCAAAAGTGAAAAGGCACACTCCACCCAGTGGAAGCCTTGCTGTGGTCATATTAGGAGTTTCCTTCAACTCACCCCCAACTGTCCCTACACATCTCAAAAGAGTGCTCAGCCACTGGGCTGTTCTTCTGGGATCTCTAACCACCTTTCTGACCACTGCTGAGTTAGGTGACATGCGTGCACACATGCTGTGTACAAAGCAGAAGCACACTCATGGAGGCTGGACAGTTTTCCCGTGTAATATACTAGAGTGACACCAAAGGCACCCTCAGCTATGGTAATGAGGCTTGCTCTAAACTCAGTGAACTAAGGAGTAAATATCATTCTGTTTGAATGTGAATATAAAATTACTATGCTTGTATTTAAAATATTTAGCCCAAAGGTATAGGCTTTAAAGTAACATTTCCTAATGGAGTAATGGTATACCACCTATAAACTAGTGTATCAGTATCTCCAGAAAAGATCATAATATTCAAAAAATTCCTCCTAGGTCATAAGAGTTACATAAAACAGTTTTATTTCCAATAAAATCTTTAACAGAAAAAACAAAAATACAGTTTCAAAATGTGTCTCAATGAGAGTCATAAATATTTAAAACACAGGAATGTTTTAGTGGGCTTTAATTAAAATATACATAAGGTTTGGGGAAAAATGGAACTCTTCTAACTAAATTTTATGATAGGTCTTGAGAATGAGAAGACTACAAGAAATAATCATCCTTCTTCTGTTCCTTCCCTATTTACGTCCTTTCTTGAATCATTAAAAAAAAAAAAAA
>RCUC01017865.1:0-34192 GCA_003697995.1 Taxidea taxus jeffersonii
GGGGGTGGGGGGGTGGTTCTCTGGTGTGAAATGAAGCGCATGTTTCTCCTCCCCAGGGCTCATTACATTCTCAGTTGGCTTTTTCTTTGCAAACCCCTTTTAAAAGGGACTTCAGGGGCTCCTGGGTGGCTCAGTGGGTTAAAGCCTCTGCCTTCAGCTCAGGTCATGGTCCCAGGGTCCTGGGATCGAGCCCCACATCGGGCTCTCTGCTCGGCGGGGAGCCTGCTTCCTCCTCTCTCTCTGCCTGCCTCTCTGCCTACTTGTGATCTTTGTCTGTCAAATAAATAAATAAAATCTTTAAAAAAAAAAGGGACTTCAGTCCGCAGCTAGTATTGGAATAGGGTATTTGGGGAGAGGTCGGTCATACACTCCTGAGAATAAGGACAGCTCTCCTGGGCTCTCAGCCCCAGCCCTGCCCATATTACAGAATCTCTCCACTTGACTGGCCTCTCATGCAGTTACCCCTCCTGCCTTCATAAGTCTCTCCTTCCTCCTGTCCCTTCCCAGTCTGGGCTTTGGTGGCCTGTGGTTGAGGCTACACTGAGGATGGCGAGGCCCTAGAGACCAGTCAGGGACACAGAGGCATTAAAGCAACTTGGGGACGCCCAGGAAACCAGAGTGTTTCAGTGCAAGAAGTGCAGTGAAGTAGGCATCGCGTGGTACCCGTGGGTCTTATAAGAGGGAACTGGGGATTGAGATTCAGAGGCAAGAAAGGTTCCAGATTTCAAGACGGCCTCAGATCAGGGAACCTGATGTGCTGACTAGGGATCCAGGGAACAGATAGTCATGACTGGGCAACCAGTGATTAGCAAGAAACCAGGGAGTGGACAGAGGTTCTGAGATCACAGATGAGCCAGGGGTGGGGATGGATTTGGACCTATATGTGGGGTTGGTGGCTCCACGAGTGAAGGCTTGAGTCCTATGCCAAAGCCTCACCATTAGCTTTATTTGTTTGAGCGACAGAGCTGGGCATTACGGAGCTGGGATTAAGAAGGTGGGCTCTGGTTTCCATCCTCTGAGGGCTTCTGTGAGGATCATAGCAAACCCTTAGCACAGCGCTGGCCCACAGTACCTCCAGGATAAATGCTGTGCATTATTACAATTAACTCTCAAACTTCATGCTGCCACCCGCTGCCCCTCAGGCTCACCTATGGTCACTGGAACATGTTCCGTCTGCTTGGATGCCCTTTTCCATAAGTTCCTTTTCATCCTTCAGGACTCAGTTCAGACATAATTTTCTGTGGGGCTCTCAGGAGGAAAAATGCACTGTTGTCCTCTATTCTCACACATACGGTACCTCCGACATCAGATGTGTGGGGTTTCTACCCCAAGCAATTCTCCAATGTCCGCTGGGTGTCCTACAGTTCAGTTCAATTCTGATACTAACCAGAGTTACCACAGACCCCGTAGGTTAAGGGCTCAGCCCCACAGGGCTAAGCACGTCCACACACCTCAGGCCCCTCTCAAAAGTACAGTTTGTCATCTGTGCTTCTCACCAGCCAGCTATAAATAGCAGTTTCCCAGGACCCCTTCCTCAGGTTCAGTCATTTGCTGAAATAGCCCACAGAACTCAGGGCAACACTTTACTTGTTGATTATTATAATAAAGGATATGATAAAGGATACAGATGAATAGTCAGATGAAGACACATATAGGGTGAGGTCTGGGAGGGTGCTGAGCACAGGAGTTTCTGTCTCCGTGGAGCTGTGGTCAGCCACCCGCCTGGCATACTGATGTGTTCACCAACCTAAAAGCCCCTCAAACCACATTCTTTCAGGTCTTCTGTGGAGGTTTCACCCTGTAGGCATGATTGACCACTCCTTAGTCTCCATCCCCTCTCTCCCTTCTCTAGAGGATGGGGGCGGGGTAGGCTGAAAGTTCCAAACTTCTAAGCACGACTTGGTCTTTCTGGTGACCAGCCCCCAACTGGAAGCTATCCAGGAGTCCACCAAGACTAACCTCATTAGAACAAAAGACACTCCTATCACCCAGGAAATCCCAAGGGATTTAAGTGTTCTCTGTCAGGAACCAGGGTCAAAGGCCAATGCTGGAACAAAAGATATTTCTAGTGCTCTTATCACTTAGGAAATTACAAGGGTTTTAAGAGCTCTATGATAGCAACCGAGTAGAGACAAGCATGTATAGGTTTTCTGTTATCTCAGAGGGTCTCTTTCCAGACCCTCTTGGAAAGGGTGAGGTGCTCTCCTCACGCTCGGACAGCACTTGCCCTTCCAACATCATATGTGGTAATCGCTCATTTCCTTGTTGCATCTCCCAGGAGCCCCTCAGCTCCATGAGTTTTTGGATTACATCAGTTTTTCCATTGCTGTATCAGCAGTGCTGACACACAGTAGAGATTCATTAAATGTTTGTTGATTAAATGAAAAAAATGGGGAGAGACGCCAGGCTTAGATCCTTTGGGGAGCCATAACCGGCAGGATTTCTCTGTAAAGCTTACTCTCAGGTCAGCTAACGATTGTAGAGCCGGAACCCCAAGGCCTAACGTCCCTTTCAGATGAAGTCCCTTTGAGAAGGTGGCAGTGAAACCCATCTGGCTACCGCCTTACCGGTCTGCCTCCTGTGTGCCATGTGGGCCACAGTAATGTTGGGCAGAAGAGCTTTCCATTTAAAAGTGCCCTACACATCCTCCAAGCTGCAATGGCAGCTGCCATCTTTCCCAATCGCGTTTGTGTAATGGCGCCTGAAGGCCAGCTAACAGAGAATAGTCCAATACCATTCAAAGCATTCTGGGAAGTACAGTAAGTGTGCTCCTGCTCCTGGCATGTGAATATGTCTAACTTCATCTGAGATGCTGCTTTTCTGAGAATTCATAATAAACTCTTGCTTCAAGCTTATTTTAATAGACCTGTCAGTCTGTCTTTGTGAGCAGAACAATAGCCTCCATCAGCAGAACTATTAGAAGGCTGCAGGTGCCTTAGAAGTTACAGGGCAAAGGCTGGAAAATACACCTCTTCTCCCTTCTTCTAAACTGTGTGATTCCCTCCCCTACCGGGCAACAATCACAGAACATTCTCAGGGCCTTTAAATGACTGACCGTCGCCCACTGTCTAGTCACTTAGGGAGACCTTCTACACATTTCTCTAAAACTGACAGGCGGTAAGGTGAACCTGGGAAGAATTCATTTTGTGGGAGGAAAGGGGACAGGTATCCCAAAGTGAGTGAGAATTGGAGCCAGGGGAGTAGCCAGTTACTCTGAACGTGAGAAAACTAGCCTTGTGTATTTATTGCAGTTTGGGGGCACTGGGCTTAGGTCTGGAGAGTTAGGCCCTCATTAGATAATTTGTGGGGAAAAGCACACGTAAACTTTGGAGATCCTGATTGATTTCTTACCTCATTTTCAAAGGACAGCCTAGAGTCACATTGCTGCTATAGGATCCCTGGGTAGAATTTGCTAAATGTTCCAAATTTGCCTGATTTAGCAAATAAAAATAAGGGATGCCCAATTAAATTTGAATTTCAGAAAAATAACAGGTAACTTAAAAATATTTATATATTTGGGGCACCTGGGTGGCTCAGTCGGTTAAACTTCTGACTTGATTTCGGCTCAGGTCATGATCTCAGGGTCGTGACATCGAGCCCCACATGGGGCTCCATGCTGAGCAGGGAGCCTACTTGTCCCTCTCTCTCTCTCTCCCCTTCCTCCCGCTCGTGCTCTCTCTCTCTCTCTCAAATAAATAAATAAATAAACAAACAAATAAAATCTTTTAAAATATTTATATATTCCAAATATTGCGTCCTGCAATTTATCTGGCAACACTATTCTCAGGCCATTATTACTTGGGACTTCATGCTGTCGGTCTGCTTCATAAGGCAAACTGTCTGAGAAGCTTCCTCCTACTGGGGTGCCCTCAGCAGCTAGACTCAGTTTACCTCCCCCCAGCACTGCTGGAGGCTCTGAGAGGCTAGCAGAGCCCCTAACAGGTTGCACTGTGTATGTGTATGTGTGTGTGTTGTCTTAGTTAAGCCTCTGCTACTGGCATATGTAAAGATGGGGTTGGTTGGAACAGTGGGTCTTTCAACAGCCCTGTCCCCCACTTCTCTTTTCTCCTTGGGGTGTGCCTCGAAACCCTACTACTTCATTCTTCTCTAAACCCCTTTTCCCAGCAGCCAACCCAAATCAGTCAGGGCTCTTGAAGCCTGAAGTCAACTTATCCTAATAAACAGAAACCACAGGATTCGAAAGGAAGCTATTGCATGTGTAATAGTCAATAAGAAAAAGAACAAAACAGCCCCTTGCTGAGAGTCCCCAGGCCTGTTCACATGGAAACCATCCAAATGTGGGAATCTGAGAGGACTGCTGCCCGTGCCTCACCTGGCCATTGAAATAAGAGAAATGATGCAGATTCAAGTCAAAAGCAAATCGACTGGCAGCAGTGGTTTGGGGCCCAGGGAGCTGCAGGGAGCCACTGTTTGTTTCCCTGCAGATGTCTTGCGGGCTCCTTTAAGAAAAGAGCTTTCCCTGGGTGTCCCGTGGAATTGGACCCAGAGGGTTTATAACTAAGTGACCCATCCTAGCCTGTTCCCAGCACCAAGGGGCAGTTTGGCCCCCTTAAGGCTGAGGCCCCTGGGAAGACTCAACCGACCTTCCTTGTTCCTTAAGTATTCTTTCCAAAGTCTTGAGCTCAGGAAGCTGTTTAAGAGGCACGGAGGCCTGGATGGTTTTATGGGCTGGTGAGAAGATGGGGGTGGGGTAGGGTGGGGATAATTTTTTTTTTTTTTAAATATTTTATTTATTTATTTGACAGACAGAGATCACAAGTAGGCAGAGAGGCAGGCAGAGAGAGGGGGGAAGCAGGCTCCTCGCCAAGCAGAGAGCCTGATGTGGGTGGGGCTCGATCCCAGGACCCTGGGATCACGACCCGAGCCGAAGGCAGAGGCTTTAACCCACTGAGCCACCCAGGCGCCCCGGGTGGGGATAATTTCTGCCCTTCTGTTCAGTTCTCAGCAAAGCCTGGGGTTCAGGGATTCTGAGACACTGTTAGGCTACCTGAAGTAGAAATAAGTTGTCTCTTCTCATTTCAGAGGATGAGGGCTGGGTTGACAAATAATGGTACACACAAGGTTTAAGGAAAAAAAGGCCAGGTGGGGACTGAGCCAGACTGTCAGCCAGACTGGGGTTAAAGACTCATCAGCATTGTCAGACCAGGACACTCTGACATGTGGCTAACAACCTGCATTTAGGGCTGGAGAACGCTTAACTGCATTTGGGCAGCACTTTATAAAGTGATTTTCCACGCGCAGTTATCAAATCAGCCCTGGGGTATGGAGCCAGCCCTGGATCAGCTCCCACGGGGCACTTTGCACTGGTGGGTCCCCCTAGGCTTTCAAGAGGGAAGCCTTGGCCAAATCTGGGATAATTTGAAGACTGAAATAATTAAGCACATTAATGAATTATAAACCACTGGAAAGAACTGGAATCCATGAGTCCAGACTGACAGTAAATTGATGAATAAACGAAGAAGAAGGGAGGTCTCTTGGTTATAAAAGTAAGCAGAATATTCAAGTGACATGTGAAGGAGTGCTCAAGTTGGAAAATCATCATTTTGCAGCCATGATAGTAAATATTGGATCAGGTAACAATTATCAATGGATGCTAAATCTAGGGGAAACATTTTATGAGGAGCAGGGTATTTGCATGTTCTTAAAGTGCCTCCTCACAGAATTGCTTATTACTTACAAAGGAGAAAAATTAAGTAATCACACGGTGGAGAAACTGGACAACACCTTGGCTGGAGAATGAAAATGAACATTCCCAGTGAAGGACAGATGCACATCGTGTGTCTCCAGATGTGAGACTGTGAGAAGAACAAAGCGTTGCCTTTGCAGTTTTCCAGTTGGGAATGCACAATCTGAATCTAATCAGGGGGACATCAGACGAATCCCCAGAGAGAAATGTCCTATTTTTTAAAAAAGGGAAAGGACTATATTTTTCAAAAATGCCAGTGTCCTAAAAGACAAAGAAAGGCTGCATCAACCAACAAATTTGAATACAGATGGTAGATTACATAAAATATTGTTATCAATGTTGAGCTTACTGAAGTTGATTACTATAGTTATATAAGAGACTATCCTTATTTTTAGGAATAGACACTGGAGTATTTAGAGGGAAAGGGCTATGGCATATGTAACTTATTTTCAAATAGGTCAGAAAAAGATTTGTGTATGTGCATACACACACACACACACACACACACACAGATGGAGAATGATTGCCTCATTAATATTAGGTGAATATTAGGTAAAGCCTAAAGGATATGTGAGTATTCTTTGTTCTTTTTTTATTCTTCCTAATTTTCTGTAAGTTTGAAATTATTCCCAAATAAAAAGTTAAAAGAAAGAGTAGGGGAAAAAAAGAGTGGAACCTGGAAGGTAGGTGTTGATCCCCCCAGAAGGATCCATCCCCTCAGGCCTGTGCTTCATGGCAGTGCTACCTTCCTGGGGCAGTTAGGAGGCTAGGGGAGAAGGCTGGTTCCCCAGGAGTTTGGCTTCTCTCTCTCTCTCTGACCCCCAACTTGTCCTAGGCCATCTGTAAAAAGAGATGATGATAATACTTATCTCATAAGTGTTAGGAAGATTAAATGAGATACTGGATATAGACACCTTAGCTCAGAGCCTTGCAGGTGGTAAGCACTCAAAGAGTGTTAGAAATGAGTAATATGTGCCCAGCACTATGCTAAGCACATCTGTGTCTGTTCGACATCACCGAGCTGGTAAGTGGTAGAGCCAGCACGGGAACCCTGGCTGTCTGACTTTATAGATCAAGCTTGGAACCATGACCTCATCATTTCTCAGCCTTCAGTCTCTCAAACACCACCTTCATGAATTTGGCCATACCATGCACTATCTATACTATTATTTCCTCAATAGTTTTGAGTCAACTTGCTTTTTTAAAAACTATGTTATTATTTTTAAGTAGGCTGTACGCCCAGCAAGGGGCTCAAACTCATGACCCCGAGATCAAAAGATGCACACTCTACTGACTTGAGCCAACCAGGTGCTCAAATATTTTATTATTATTATTATTTTTTTTTTTAAGGTAATCTGCGGGCACCTGGCTGGCGCAGTTGGTTAAAGTCTACCGTCGGCTCAGGTCATGATCCCAGGGTCCTGGGATCAAGCCCTGCATCGGGCTCCCTGCTCAGCAGGGAGCCTACTTCTTCTTCCTCTCCTTCTGCCTGCCACTCCCCCTACTTGTGTTCTCTCTCTCTCTCTCTGTGTGTCAGATAAATAAAATATTTTAAAAAGATAATCTGTACAGCCAACATGGGGCTTGAACTTCCAATTCCAAGATCAAGAGTCATGTGCTTTACCAATTCCAGCCAGGCAGCCCTCAACTTGCTTTTTTTATATGTAAATAAAACTTTGTTAAAAGGAAATGTTACTATCATAAAGTGAAATCCAGTATCAAGTGCTCTAAATAAGACTGTAATAATGACCTATAACTGTTAATTATAAAGGTTAATCTGGGTATGACTGACAATTGTCACGCATCTTATTGGTGATTTGCCTAACATACTTTGGGCAACAGTACATTGTTCTAAGTAATTTCTCCACCCTCGGGATTACAACACTCCTTGAGAGCCATTTACTGAACCTCCCTCCCCGATCTAATCTTGGAATAGTCTACACAGTCTTTCGATTGAGAGTATCAATCGAACTTGTCTTGAACTTCTCTTATGAGATGGAAAACCTTTTGCTTCTGGCCAGAAGCTGCCATCACACATTCTTCAGTGCTCTTTGATGTTGACATAAGTATATAGCCTTTGAAGAACTCTTAGTACCAGTGGAAACTAGCCATAAGGCTGCATGGCTGTCCCCACCTTTGTACTTCCCTCTTTCTCCCTTCTCTTTTAACTTAGCCCTTGTAGGGAGAAGGAGAAGGGAGTGCATAGATGATACTGGTGTGTTGAAGAGTATGCACAGGATTGAAGTTTGATTTATGTGCTTCACTCCAAATGAAAAACCAGGTACAGTGAACCGGACCTAATAAGAAATCCTTCATCTTGGGAGGGAAAGAGAAATTCTGCACGCAGATGTGTGTGTCTCCTAGTCCAGCTGCCTTTCAAATCATTTCTGAATCTTTTGGGAAAAAGGAAATGGAAGAGAAAGGAGGAGTTGCTAAGAAAAAAACAACAAAACCTTAGTAGGACTTTGGCACGTAAGCAAGCAAACCTGCTTAGTTTTCTCCAACAAAGGGTATATCACAAAGGGAAGAGGCATTCTCCTTCATCTAGGAGAACACACGGCATGGCTGCTTTGGCATTTCAGGAGTCTCAGGGCCTCAGCTGTAGTGGATTGCGGTGCCCAGCAGACACAGAGGGTCTCAGCACAGGTGCCAAGGAGAGCAGTGGCAGCAGCCCCTGATAGGGAGGAGATATCCCTTATGCTCTTATAATATCCAGGGGTCTTTTGTTAGAGACTATGTTCTGCATGAGAGATAAAGGCAAGAGCTGGTAAAATTGGGGACAGGACTGGTAGTGTGACTTTTTATACATCCACAGGCTGGTGAGGCCGGGGGACACTCAGGTTACATACAGTTCAGAGGAAAACTTGGTGCCAAGGCAGACTAAGCCAGTTCCAGACCTCACAGAACAAGGGGTATGTGCCCTTATAATGAAAGTCTCTTTTAAAGCTTTCAGAAAGGCCTTGAAAATATAATACATGGAAGCAGAGCCTGCAACAAAGACATGAGGTGTCCTGCCCCATCATTATTGTGAATTAGCCACTTGATCACCGACCCTTGCTCGAACACAGCGCGTACTGCAAATGGATCTGAGTAATTGGAGGCCGGCTATTTGTTCGCTAGGGAGACAGAGCTATTAGAGCGATGTCTGGGTGAGTTATTGAAAGGGAGGGATGCATTCATGGAACAAAATGTCTCCTCAAAATAGTTTCTTGTATGATGGCTCAGAAAGAAAACCAGGACTCCCGCCCTTTACGTGGCCAAATTACCATCTGCTCATGTCTGCTGCGTTTCGTCTGGAATGGAGTCTGTCTGAGAGCTTCGTGTTGACATAGGTGCTGAGGAGAGGCTGGAGAGGGGGAAATAGGCTGGAAAGGCTGCTGTCAGGAGCAGCGCCAGGGTGGGGAGTGGCTGGGGTGGGGGGTGCGTTAAGCAGCTTTGGGGAGGCAGAGGTGGGAGGAGAGGGTTCAGAGGTTTGCTGTGTTCAGCCTATCCGCACTCACCAGCCCAACTGGGCCCCACGGGCCCTGGATAAGGCCGCCCTGGGCAGCAGTTGGGGGAGGACAGTACACCAAGAAGCCACTTTCTTTCCTCATTTTCATGGGAGAAGGAAGGAGGAATGATAATGAAAATCCATATTTGTTGACCTTTCCATGAGCCAGCCATTCACAATGATCTGATAGGCAGGTGTTAATACTGGCCCTATTTTACAGACGAGGATGGCGAGGCTCATTTACCGCTGCTTATTTTTTGCGTGACACTGATCACGATCTCGAATCCTCACGTTTATTTGTCCCCTTGTCTGTCCACCCCTATAGAGCATATATGCTGGGAGGGAGGACTTTTGTCTTTTTGGTTCACTGCTGTATGTCCAGTGCCTAAAAGTGTATGTGGCACATCACAGCTTCTCAATAGGTTGTATCTTCTGTCAGGTCTGGGATTTGACTTTACCCTACTTACAAACTCATAATTTCACCTGTTGCTGTTTCCTGGGTGCTGGAAGAAAATCTGAGACTCTTGGATCAGTGATAACGGACCATATTGCTCATAGCGTAGCAAGCGGCATGGGGATTGGCCTGTTTGTCAGTTCCCCTTGTTCCAAAATCCTACAGGGAAAACACAGAGGGCCCCAGACGCATGCTTTACACATAGTCGGTTTACATCACAGCTGCAGGGCCCCAAGCTTAGGGAATGCAGCATTTTAGAGCCAGCAGTAAGCCTGCCTCCTCTTTGTCCCAGCGGGTGACATTAACTCCTTCCACAAGATTGCCGGCTACAATCCGTACGTAACCCTGAGAAACATCCAGATAAAGAGTGGTCAGGGCCTTGCACTTTGGGCATAGCCAGCGAGAAATATAGGAGCGCAACAGACCCGTGGGGGAGTGTCTCCCAGCATCCTCTTCCTCCTTGTTCTTCTGAACCAAGTGTGGGCACTTGGCAGAACTACCTCGTATTAGGCTCTCTTTCTTGCATAGGGCTCGTCCCCATATCTGGTTCAGACTGTGGACTTATTGAGGACAGTCCCCCTGTGTACTTAGTCTTTGTGGTCTTCAAAACTATCTGTGTGACTTGCATACAGCAACTCCTTAGGAAACAACAAGGACAATGACAGTAACAGCAGAAGGCCTTGGAGTCAGAGTCAGGTCTGACTGTCAGCTCTGATTCACACTCATTTTGTGACCTTGGGCAATTTGCTCCACTCCTCTGAACCGGTTTCCTCATTGGTAAAGTGGGTAAAAGGTACTTACTTGGTTTAAATGAATTTATCCAAATCTGGTGAACGGAAGAGTGCCTGGCATGTAAGAAGTATTTAATAAGTATTAGCTATTTATTGCTGCTACTCTTATTGAGCCTCTATGGGCCAGGTGCTTTGCTCTGGAGGTTTTTGAAGGTATAATCCTTATCATACTTAAGCACAATAGATGTTATCCCATTTCTCTAATGAAATGCTTCAACCTTCAGCCACCAAGGATCTTACAGCATGCCCCCAAGAAACTTGGCCTGGGGGAGTGGGGTCAAGGATAAGCTGAGAGGAAGAGAGGGGGGTGCCTTTCTGGGGAGCTGAGGGTGAGAACAATGTGTTGAGGGAGGGCCAAAGCAGAATTAAATCCAAATGCAGGTGATTTCACTGAGGCCAAGAAAAGAACAACTTTCTGGCAGAGAAGAGAAACACCGCCCACCAGAGGCCAGCAGGGCCGGTTCCTAGCAGCTGGGAAGACTTTCGCACTCCTTACAGCAGCCAGTTCTCAAGGATCCAATGTATGCTTCTCTCTCTTGGGACTTGTGCAGAGAGAACTGCAGGGAGGAGTGCAGAGCCAACAACCCAAGTCAAGGCCAAACAGATGCTCTCTGCTTGAGGATGTTCAGGGTGACTCGATCTGCAACAGGGCCCCCTGTCACCCCTAATTTAGGAGCCTCATATTGAAGGAGAGCTCATCCCCTTCTCCTGGGACCTGAGCCTGCTAGGATAGAGGCTTGTGGGCTCTTTGTCCAGGATCTGACAAAAGACATGTGTGCTCTTTGTCCAGGATCTGAGTTCACTGTCAAAGACCTTTGAACTCATCAAGGAACTCCAGGAAATGGAAGAGGATCAAAGAGCACAAGAGAATCATGCTTTAAACTTCTTTTAAATTCTAGCCTGGCTGTGCTGTGAAGACAGAGGAAGCATCTTCCTTGCCCAAGGACATTCACACAAAGGCAAGAGCTGTGAGTCCTCACCAAGGACCCCTTGCCCCATGAGTACTCAGGCAGAGGGGAAGTGGGACTTGTGACATGCACATTATTGGGCTCTCCTTAGACCCGCCAAATCCAAATCTCAGGGGTTGGGTCCCAGCAGTTAGCATCTCATACAAACTCTTCATGAACAAAAATATTTGAGGACAACTGGGTTAAGTCATGGGCTTTAGAGAGGTCCAAACCGGCTTCTACTACTGACCAACTGTGTGATCTTGGGCAACCTGTTTAACATCTTGGAGCCTTAGTTTCTTGCATATAGAAGGAAATAATAGTACCTTCCTTGCAGGGCTGTTGGGAGGATTAAATGAGATCCTACGTGCATAATTAAAAAGGGTAGTTAGTGTTCAACTTCTTTCCCGACCGCCACCATGCTTTTTTCTCCCGCTTTCCCTTTTCAGCGGGAAATGCGAATTTATTTTTCTCCATTTGATGCATCCCTCTTTCCTCTCACCGCCAGGTATTTGGCACCTCTAATTGCTTGTCAAAAACAGGGTTAAGAGCTTGGGCAAAGCAGGGGCTCCCTATAGTGGCTCCAGATGTTTACCACATGGCATGCCTCTCTGAGAAGGGCCTACCTGGGCAGTGCCCCCTTTCAGATTGCCTTCTCTCCCCTTCCTCCCCCCTAAATTAAGACTTATGCACCCAATATTCCCTCTGTGTATGGCCCTCCTCGCTGTCAGGGCTGTGGCACTGTGACTTAGTCCTGTAGCTGCATAATAATGCAGTCCGTGTTGTCAGTCTATTGGGAGTTTGGTGAATGGGAGTTAATCCCTCATGAAGATCCCCTCTGAATGGGCTGACAAAATAGTTTGTTAATTTCTAAAACTGAAAGCTGGCTTGTGGACCCTAGTTGATTCCATGGAGGCACAGGTGCATGTGGAAGTGTAGCCTGTCTTACCTCTTAACAGTAGCATACTCAATGATGCCCTACAACTCTGCCTTCACCATACTCCACTGACTGCCTGTTTTGTCCACCCCCCCCCGTGATTATTTGAACCTTATCTCATCCAGATTCTTTATTTAATGAATTCTTACTGGTTTTCTCTGCAGAGGGGTTGTTCCTGTTATTCATAAGATACTAAGGGCTATTTTGACTTTTTGAACTGGGAGTTAACGCTTATTAGGATCACCCAGTTAACTTAAAAAAAAAAAAAAAGATTTTTGGGCCCTACTCCCAGAGATTCAGATTTAATGGATATCAGTAAATTTTAAATGCCCCCTACTCAAGTGATTCCAAATGTACATTAAGGGCTGGGAACTGTTTCTTGAAACTGTGAATTTACTCATTCCACAAATGCTGAATGTTTGTCATGTGCCAGCACTGTTATAGGCCCTGGGAACACAGCCATGAAGATAGTCAAGAGACAACATGAGACTGGGGCACCTGGGTGGCTTAGTTGGTTGGCTGTCTGACTTTGGCTCAGTTTGTGATCTTGAGGTCCTGGGATTGAGCTCCCCTCCCACTGCCAGGCCCCATGTAAGGCTCTATACACTCAGTGGGGAGTCTGCTTGTCCCTCTGCCCCTCCCCTCACTCGTGCTCTCTCTCAAATTAAGAAATAAAAATCTTAAAAAAAAAGACAATATGAAACTAATCTAACAGTGTATATTAATTTAAAAAAACAAACAGGGACGCCTGGGTGGCTCAGTTGGTTAAGCGGCTGCCTTCGGCTCAGGTCATGATCCCAGCGTCCTGGGATCGAGTCCCACATCGGGCTCCTTGCTCGACAGGGAGCCTGCTTCTCCCTCTGCCTCTGCCTGCCTCTCTGTCTGCCTGTGTTCTCTCTCTCTCTCTCTAAAAAAAAAAAAAATAATAAAATAAAAATAAAAAAACAAACAGAGGGATGTCTGGCTGGCTCAGTCAGCAGAGCATGTGACTCTTGATCTTAATTAAGGTCATGAGTTTGAGCCCCACATTGGATGTAGAGGTTTTTTTAAATAATAATAATAATAGTAATTTTAAAAAACAGGAAAACAGATAGCCAAGAGATGAAAATCCCTACCATCATAGGGTTTATTTTTAATGGGAAAATTAGACAATAAAAATAATTAAATAGATATTATTTTGATTTGATGATGATAAATACAATAGAAAAAATAAAGTAAGGAAGAGGGGACAGAGGATGGCAGGAGTGGTGTGTTATGCAGTTTGGATTGGGGTGGTTGTCTCAGTCCCTTCAGGTTGTCTAAAAAAATACCATAGACTGGGTGGGTTAAATAATAAGCATTTATTTCTCAAAGTTCTGGAGGCTGGGAAGTTCAAGATCAAGGTGCTGGTGGATTTGGTGTCTGGTGAGGACCCATTTCTTGGTTCATAGACAGCTGTCATCGCACTTTGTTCTCATGTGGCAAAAGGCGTGAGGGAACTCTCTGGGGTCTCATATGGCCACGAATCCCATTCATGAGGGCCCCACACTCATGACCTAACCACCCCCCCAAGGCCCTGCCTCCTAATACCATGACATTGGGGGTTAGGATTTCAATATATGCATTTTGGCCAGGGGACACAAACATTTAGTCCAAGAGAGGTCAAGGAAAACTTCAGGGAAAGGGACAATTAAAGAAGACCTGAAAGAGGTTCCTGGAGTGGACCATGCAGACACATGGACGAGTGTTCTTGGCAGAAGGAATAGCTAATGCAGAGAGCTCATGTCAGGGTGTGCCTGGTGTTCTATGGAAAACCAGGAGCTTAAGTGTGACTGGAGGGAAGTGAAGGGGAAAGGGGCCGCGGGGGAGGGGGGGCCAGGGCAAGTTGCTTAGGGCCTTGTAGGCCATTGTAAGGACTAGGACTTTTCTTTAAAAAAAGATTTTATTTATTTATTTGACACAGAGAGAGAGAGAGAGAGAGAGAGAGAGCGCACAAGCGGTGGGGAGGAGCAAAGGGAGAGCGAGAAGCACGTTCCCTGCTGAGTAAGGAATCGAACCTGACATGGGGCTCGATCCCAGGACCCTGGGATCATGACCTGAGCTGAAAGCAGACACTTCACCGACTGAACCAGGAGCCCCAGGACTAGGACTTTTACTTTGAGGGAGATGGAAAGACATCGGATGGGTTTGAGCAGACGAGGGGCATCGTGCACTGCAGGGCAACAGACTCGATCCCCTAGCGTTATTTGGAAGATAGGCTAGAGTGGCAAGGACAGAAGGAGGGAGCCTGTGTTGGGGGCTGGGGGAGTATACAGACTGGCCTGCGCATTCTTGTCGCCTCTTATCCACTCCCCTTGTGGGGATGGGAGAGTGGGGACATTCATGACCCTGGACTTTGTGCCACAATGATAAAGGGAGAAATGAATCAGACGTGAGAGTGTGCCTAACGTGTGCACATGTGTTTTCTCTGAATTAAGAGCCAAACACACTGTGGCAACTTGAATCTCTTCCCCTTTTGTCTCTTATTTCACCTCAGATCTCCTTCCCAGTCTATTTCTTGAAGCTTCTTAGGCATATCCCTCCCCCACACCCCTGTAGTGACTGAGGTCTTTTGTCCTGTTTTACCTCCTGCTTTTGACAGGGAAGGAGATAAAGATTTCTGCATGGATGTGAGTGGAGATCTTATTAGAGCGGCCACCTGTGAGACAGCTGCGGGAGGTAGAGGTGCTTAATGTGTAAAATGTTCGGTGTCCTGGAAAAAATCAATACCACAAATGCGGACTTAATGGCACCCCTTGGGGAATGGGAGTCTGGGCAATGTAACATGCTAGTTAATTGAAAGGTAACCCACTCCTCACCCCTGCTTTCTTCCCTCCTTTTCTTCGCATTAGCTCTGTGTCTGAGGAGAAAAATAATGGTTTTTACCTTGCACTTATAATGTGCCGGGCACTGTGCGAGGTGCTTTATAGACATTGTCTTGTGTGATCACTGTACCAACTGATGTAGACTTATCCCTGTTTTCCAGTTGAAGGTGAGGCTCAGAGAAAGTAAATAACTCACCCTAAGCCACACAGCTAATAAATGGCCAAGCCAGTGCGTCTGATGCGGAGGATCAGCCTCCGCGATCAGTCTGTCCATCAGAGACTGTTGGGACTAGTTGTGCGGCTTTAGACTGGGCCTCAGCCTTAGGGCATGGCCAGTCTGGGGAGACTGCTCAGGGTCAGCGGTGCAGGCGGAGGGGGACTTCAGGAGCCTGAGCCATGTGATGGGGACTCGGGGAAGGAGGTGCACTTATTATTATTTTTTTAAAAGTAACGGCCCTGGGGTGCCTGAGTGGCACAGTCGGTTAAGCATCTGACTCTTGGCTTGGGCTCAGGTCATGATTTCAGGGTTGAGAGATCCAGGCAGGAATCAGGCTCCGTGCTCAGCAGGGAGTCTGCTGGAGGATTCTTTCCCTCTGCCCCTACCCCCTCTCTCTAATAGATAAGCAATGTTTCATTCATTGGTAGCAGTGTTATGTTACCATAAGCATCCAACCTCCTCAATTTGGTTTACCTAGTTTTTATTCCGGGGGTGGGCGGGGATGCAAGAAAACCAACCTGAAATAGCTTTAAGTCCAAAATCCAGGTTATTTTCAATCAATTCAGTTCCATTCCTTCCAGTCACATTTACTAACATGAGCTAATGCTAGCAAATGGTCAAAGTGTTTTAATAAACAGATAAGAAAAATTTTATTCATTGTCTCATGCAAATGGATTCTTACATAGTTTAAAATTGCCTGAAAATGTTTACTTTCTTCCAAAGGATTAAAAGCTCTTTTTACCATTTAGTTTATCCTGCTCATTTGGTTAACAAAGCCAATTTTCACGGTCCAAGGAACAAGACCTTGATCTCTGCTCCTTTGAATTATTGCAAAATCGGAATGAGAAGTTCTGTGCTGGAGAGCTTCCATCCGCCCCTCCTGAGCTTCCCTCCATCCCTCTCCATCCCGTACTCCGCCTCTGGAGGCTGTCCTGTAGGCCTGACATCAAAGGCCTCTTGCCTCGATGATAAAGGCATCCCCATCTCCTGTTACTAGCCCTGGGCACCCTGCCTGCACCCTTGTAAAAACAGTTAATTTACTAAACCTCTCTCTCCAAAATACTCATTTTGAATATGCCATCTAATTCTTTTTTTTTTTAAGATTTATTTATTTATTTGACAGACAGAGATCACAAGTAGGCAGAGAGGCAGGCAGAGAGAGAGGAAGGGAAGCAGGCTCCCTGCTGCACACAGAGCCCGATGCGGGGCCCAATCCCAGGACCCTGAGATCATGACCTGAGCCGAAGGCAGAGGCTTTAATCCACTGAGCCACCCAGGTGCCCCTGAGTATGCCATCTAATTCTTGATGGGTCACTTACTCATACAGGTTTTGAATGATGTCTCTATCTTTACAGGTCTGAAACCGATTTCAGGGTGTTATGACCATCTACTAACTTGAATGTAAAAGGCTCCATACAAATCCAGTGACCATAGAGACAAAGGAACAAGCACAGACCTGGCCATCAGATTCCTGTGATGTGAGTTTCAGGAATCTAGATATAGATAGATCATGACTGGGAAAAAGATAGGACCAGTTCAAGGGGTAATGGTGACCTGTCTGGCCTCTTTGTTTCTGGCCTATGAAGATCCTTCTGGCCAGGCTTTGGGTCTCAGGCCTGGGGTTAAGACAGGAAACCCCTGTCTTACTCAGACCCACAATTGGTCTGAGTAGAGTAGAAACACCCGGGTTAAGGAAGGGACTTAGGAAAGGAGTCTGGTCCAAGAATCAGACAGTGGACCCAGGAGAATACTGGATTGTACTGAGGGAAGACATTGTGATTGCCTTGCTCATTGCCATATGACCACCTCTCTCATTAGTACCTAGCTAGTAAACTGGCACATAGCAGGCATTTTATACATATTTGAGTGAGTGAATACTGGAAGATTTAAAAAAGAACATAATGACATAGTGAGTACTAGAAGATAAAAGAACATAATGCACAAAGAAGTTACAGGGCTACCCTAGGGAGAATCTTAACCCAGGTATCAAGGTCAGTATTTAGAAATGAGTAGTAATTTGCCTTCCCTGGCTAGGAAAGCCCCAGCTGTGTACTGCCCATAATCCTTTGAGCAAGTTAAGACCACCAGAGCCAAGGACCAGAAGCCATGGTCAGTTTGGCCACTGTTAGTTTTAAATAGAGAATAGTTTGAGCAAATGGGGGTCTGATTTGATGAAGGACTTCCTGGGGCTTAAGTAGTTATTTGAAAAAGTAAGGAGGTTTTTTTTCTTCTACTAAAAACAAAATGTGCTCATATGGTCTCTTTTGCTAGAAACATGGGACATGTCAGGGATTCTTGTCTAAAAACACAAGATCACATAGAAGATCTAGTGGCAAATCTGAGCCTTATAGTTCTTTGACACTTGTACTGGTACAGCTAATTGTTTTACTTAAGTGTATAATATAAAAAGAGAGAGAGAGGATAAAATGTGCAAGTGACACATTTTGGGGTTTTAAAAGTAGGCGATTTGAGGGTCTCTTTGCTTTAACATTTCTTCTTAGGCCTCTTGAAGACTGCTCCTTGGCAATAACTAGTGGGGAGGGGGGACACTTAAAGTCACACTCTGTGCTTTAAATTAAGAAGGCAGATTATAGTACTGGAAGCCTGGATGTTTTGGATATATCAATGGATCAGAATCAGTTGAGAATGACCAACCAATTTAAACTTTGCATCAATTTGGACCAGCCTCGTTCCTTCCAAAGATCTGAAATGGAAAGTTATCCTGAATTCCAAGAAGCATGAAAAATGGTTTGGAAGAGGTCGGGTCAGTGAGGTTTTAGGCTCAACCAGTGGTAACAGATTATGGTGATCCAAAGTGAATGATTACTTCCCACTCAACCCCTGGGTTTCTAACATTTCAGGTCAACCTTGGTAGCCAGAGCTGGTGGGAGAGAGCAGCTTCACAGCCCCGCTGAGCATCAGCCAGAAAAAAAAAAAAAAAAAAGGTCATGTCTTTCTTTTACACAATTTTAATGTAATCCTCACTAGCATTAGCGAAAATTGCTTTTTGGTGGCTGGAGGGAAGCAAAGAGCACTTGACTGTCTTACCATCCCCATCCCTGACAGCCTCTGTTAAAATGGAAAATTGTTGCGTCGGGAAGATCAGCTTCAGAGACTCTGACAGGGGGCAGCAGGTTCAAATCAACCTTGATTAATCCATCTTCTTTGAAAATTGGTTGTGTAAAATGGTCAAGGTCATAAAGAGACACTTCAGTCTCCGGATCCTGTTCACAGAGTGATTGTTCTGTCTTGTTCATGTAGAACAATAAATGTGCCATAATTACGGTGGGGGGGGGGAGGGATTCTGAAAAGGAAAAGGAAGGGATAGGAGGGAGGGAGAAGAGTTTAGAGAGCAGGGATGAAAGTAAAAGAGAGAGGAGATGGGAAAAAAAGGAAGGGGTGAGAAAAGAAATGAAAGGGGGGGAAAGGCGGTTATAATTCGGCCCTAGCAGGGTATTGATAGAGCCAGAGGACATGCTGCGAGCACGCACTAGGGAACTGAGGAATAAAACCTCGATTAGGAGGAAGGGCAAAATGGTATAAAATCCAGCTTCTTGGGGTGGGAGGGTGAAGCTGACAGTCTGGATATCAAGTCCCAGTAGGAAGGGGACAGGGTTACTCTCGTGGAAGTTATGGGGGCTCTGTACTTATGGGAAGTGTGACAGGAGTGCATTTCGGGAGGGTACAAGGCAAAGATGGTGACAGTGCCCATTTCTATACCTGTTTGCCTAGGAGTTTGGTCAAAATAGGGTTGGTCTAGTCCCCAAGATTAGCATCGTGTGGGTTGGGGCTTCAGGGAGACCAAAGCTGCCAGCTCTTGTGGGGCCTACGTAGACATAGAGAGGCCAGTGCCACCGGCATCCATGGCATTTAGGGGAACTTCCAGCCAAAGAGGTCTGCAAGGAGGCTATGTTTGGCCCTGGGCAAGCTGAGTGATTCCCAGTCCCCTGGCAGCTGTGTGCACCCAAACAGTGCTTCCCCCTGGTCTGCCATGGGACAGGTGCAGCTGGCAGACCCCACCCGAATTTCAGGCTGCTTATCTGGGCCTAGGACAGAATAAGGATTGTACTTGGAGGAGAGTGAGTCTAAGAGAAGGAACAAGGTAGAGGAGAGGGGAGGCATGGAGAAGAAAGGCCGGAAGAAGGGAGGAAAAACGTGTAAAAGGAAGTTGTAGAATCACAGATTTAGGAAACCGAAGTGAAGGAAAGATCCTTATGGCAAGAGAAGGAATGAGCAAAGAGTCCCTCCTTCCTTACCTCCCCAACTTTGAACCTGTTGCTGATGTCTTGTTCTCTGTGGATGACTTATGGGCAAAATCGTTTTATGTATTCTATGCTATTTCGACCCTGACTAATTTCTTGTGCCTCAGTGGTGGCATGCTGCATGGTATTTTATTTCTTAATTTCTAAAAAAGATTTTGTTTACTTACTTACTTGAGAGAGAGGAGCAGAGGGGGAGGGACAAGCAGACTCCACACCCAGCACAGAGCCTGACTCAGGGCTCCATCTCACAACCCTGAAATCATGACCTGAACCGAAGTGAGGAGTCGGAACTCAACCGACTGAGCCCCCCCAGGTGCCCCCAAAATACTGTATATTCTAGTTCTAACTGTTCGAAAACTGTTGCTTAGATACCATCCCATGCCCTGCATCTCAGATTTTTCTGGATTTTGTGGTAGTGGCAGTGGTACTCGAAGTGCTGAAGACATCGGGCAAATGATTGCCAGGCCCTCTCCCTTTCACATGAATCAGTTTCAACATGCTCAAAGGAAGTAGTCTGCCCAGCCAGGCTGGCCCTGCCTGGATGTATGGGTCCCTTACTGCTCCACTAATCGGGTTCCTTTTAAAACATTTGGCTACTCAGTTACCCCCTGTCTCGGCTGGTGAGGTGTGGCTGGCCTCCCTGGTCAACTGTGCTAGCTGCATCTTGCAGTACCCCAGAGAGCCGGGTTTCAGGGGCCCTTTATTTGCTGTTTCTGAAAGGACTGGATATGTCTGTGTTCAGCGCTTTATATGTGGCTTGCAGCAGGCTGAGTGACCCAACCACCACAACTATTTGTTTAAGGTGGTTGTTATCCAGAATCTCTGATGTCAAGGGATGTGAAATTAATGCTAAAAGCAGGAAGAGTCTCTCATTGGTCTTTGGAATGCACGTGGCTGGACTTGATTCATTCCACATGTTTGGTAACCTTCCTGGGTTTAGAGGAACACTTAATGACATTTTAAGCTCTTTCCTAGTAGAAGGAAGAGGTTACTCTCCTTTCCACTGGTAGTCAGCAAACATGTTTCTGGAACTCTGTGGCATACTGGAAAGAGGACCCCGTTGAGGGTCAGAGCATGAGATCTCTCAGAGAGCAACTTGGTGAATTTGGACACCTGGGTCTCAGTGTTCTCATTTGTGAAATGGAACATTGGACTAGTGTAAGTGATTCTCAAACTTTCACATGCATTGGAATTGCCTGGAGGGCTTGTTAGGTCACAGATTGTTGGGTCCATCCCTTAGAGTTTCTGATTCAGGTGAAGCCTAAGAATGTGCATTTCCCAGGTGATGGGAACAACACATGAATATACCAACGCCACCAACGATCATAATACAGAACACATCCATCACCTCCAAAAGTTTCCTCCTTCTGTGTTGCAATCCATCCTTGCCCCTGCCCAGCCTCAGCCAACTACTGGTCTCATTCCTGGTGCTGCAGATTAGAATATATTTCTTAGAATATAAATGGAATCATACATTATATAGTAGTTTTTTGGTCTGTCTTCCTTCACTCAGAGCACTTTGAGATTCAACCGTATTGTTGCGTCTGTTACTAGTTCATTCCTTTTTATTGCCGAGTAGTATTTCATCATAGGGTTATATCACAGTGTTCATTCATTCACTTGTTGATGGAGATTTTTTCCCCCTAGTTTTTGGTTGTCATGAATAAAGGTCTGTGAATATTTGTGTACTGGTCTTTGTGGGGACATGTATTTTCATTCTCTTAGGGGCGTGACTTTCAGTTTCAGCTCTGGAGACTGGAAGTCATTGCTCCCATCCTTACAGGAAAAACTGGGCAAGCTGAAAATCGATGACTTTTTTGGGACCCATTAGAGAGCTAAGGTCAGAGGGCAAACGTCACCCCTAAATCTGGAGAGACAGGCACATAGATATAGCATTGGAGATTTGCTTACATGGAGCAGAAGACACTAGACTCCATAGATAGTTGGACCAGTTTCTTGACTAGTAATTTTGATAAATTGTAGGAGTCTGTATGTGGGCCAGCATGAGAGTGAGAAAACTCCTGGGGGCCATAGTCACAGGCAGCCCCCCACACTAGTATGAGTTTTCCCTCCAGGAACCCCACCAGACTGTCAAAGTAAGGACCTGGGAAGGGTGTCTTCCTGGCCCTGGCTGGCTGGGGAAGAAGAGGAGCCATTGCCACACACAATTCAGAAGCCTGCTCTGAGACAAAGTCCTCCTTCCCAGGGAAAACCTTTACCCCTGGGTGATACAGAAACCATAGCCCACCTGGGAGAAGGGCATTGCTCTCTACCCCCATTCCAGCTGGCTCCAGAACTCCCATCACACTTAAGAAGCAAGACAGACAAAAACAAAAACAAAACAAAACAAAAACAAAAACAATCAGACAGTCGCAAGGGATAGGGTTTCAAGGAGATAGATTGGGAGTGCTACAGCTAGGGTGGGGACTGAGGGACAGGGTGAAGGGAAAAAAGCTATGGCCCTGGAGGAGGGAAAGAAATACTTGTGAAGGCCACATCCCAGAGATGCTGGACAGCTCAAGGACAGAGACTTAACGAGAAGAGTATAGAATGCCTACAACAACTCCTGCCACCCCAGCCAGCCTCTAGTACACTATCAGCTTGAAGAGCTGCAGGACACAGATGTTCTCTAAGGAGGAATACTTGGGGAAGATCAAAGTTAAGGCGAGACAAAAACAAGGACACTAGAGGAATTTGAGGCCTTGAGTGCCTATAATGACAACACACCTTAAACACAATCTAGTTTCAAGCCATATTAACATACACTACATCTATTTGCTTTCTTCCCTATTGACATATCACCTCTGGTGTTCAGCCCAAAATTACAAGGGATGCCAAAAAGCAATCAAGAGTAGTTTGAAGAGACAAAGTAATCAAAACAAGACTCTGATATGATACGTGATTGAAATCAAAACAAGACTCCGATATGACACATGATTGAAAGTATTTAATTTCAAGCAACTATGAGGATTTATGGGGCACCTGGGGGGCTCGGTCGGTTAAGTGTCCAACTCTTTTTTTTTTAAAGATTTTATTTATTTATTAGTTAGAGAGAGAGAGAGAGAGAGCGAGCACAGGCAGAGAGAGGCAGGCAGAGGCAGAGGGAGAAGCAGGCTCCCTGCCAAGCAAGGAGCCCGATGTGGGACTCGATCCCAGGACGCTGGGATCATGACCTGAGCCGAAGGCAGCCGCTTAACCAACTGAGCCACCCAGGCGTCCCAAGTGTCCAACTCTTGATTTCAGCCCAGGTCATGATCTCAGGGTTGTGGGTTCAAACTCCATGATGGGCTCTGTGCTGGGTGTGGAGTCTTAAGATTCTCTCTCTCCCTCTCCCTCTGCCCCTCCTCCCACCAGCTCTTGCTCTCTCTCTCACAAAAAAAATAAAAAATAAAGAATTAAAAAATAAAGTAACTGAATATTTAAAGTAACTGTGATATGTTAAGGACTCTAATGGAAAAAGTAGACAACGTGTAGGAACAGATGGGTAATATAATCAGAGAGAGGAAGAGTATAAGAAAGAGTCAAAAGGAAATACTAGAGATAACACAAAAACAAAGGATGCTTTCTTTTTTGCTTTTTTGTTTTTTGAGAGGGAGAGAGAGAGAGAGGCAGGGAAGGGGCAGAGGGAGAGGGAGAGAGAGAATCTCACGCAGGCTCCACACCTAGCATGGAGCCCCAAGTGTGGATCGATCTCATGACCCTGAGATCCTGAGATCTCATGACCCCGAGCCAAAATCAAGAGTCAGAGGCTCAACCAACTGAGCTACCCAGGTGCCCCCCCCCTTTCAGGAATGCTTTTGAGGGGCTCAGTGACAAACTTAACACAGCTGAGGAAAGAATCAGTGAATGTGAAGATAGGGCGATAAAAACTTACTGAACTGAAATGCAAAGAGAAAATAATGACTACTACTAATACTACTACTAATAACAACAGAATAGCAAATTTAGGAAATGTGGTACAATACTGAGAAGTATGCCATTTCTCTTGGGTAAGTATCTATGGTAGACAGAATTCTAAGATGGCCCCCAAGATTCCTGCTCCCGGTCTGTGCATCCTGTGTAATTCCCTCCATTGAATGTGGGTGGGCCCTGTGAATATGACTGGAGATCACTCTTATGATTAGGTCACATTATATGGCAAAGATGAAAGGATTTTGCAGATGTAGTTAAAGTCCCTAATTTGTTTGAGTTAAATGGATATTAGTCTGGGTGGGCCTGGCCTAATCAGGCAAGCACTCTTAAAAGAGTGTCTAATAGTCTGAGAGACCATCTTCTGACTTGCAGGAAGCAAATTGCCATGAATTATGCAACTGCAAATATATGAATTCTATAGACAACCACATAATCTTGGAAGAGGACACCAAACCTCAGATGAAATTGCAACTGTGGGGGCACCTGGGTGGCTCAGCGGGTTAAGCCTCTGCCTTCAACTCAGGTCCTGGTCTCAGGGTCCTGGGATGGAGCCCTGCATCGTGTTCTCTGCTCAGCGAGGAGCCTGCTTCCTCCTCTCTCCCTGCCTGCCTCTCTGCCTACTTGGGATCTCTCTCTCTGTCAAATAAATAAGTAAGATCTTAAAAAAAAAAAAAAAGAAATTGCAACTGTGGTTGGCACCGTGATTGCAGCCCTGTAAGACCCTAAATAGAGAACCCAGTTAAGCCACACCCAAACTCCTGAACCATGAGAAATGTGAGATTATAAATTTGAGTTGTTTTATACCACTATGTTGGTAGTAATTTATTATGCAGTGTAGAAAAATTAATGCAATACCTATGGATTGAATTCTGGGGATTGAAAACAGGATATTTGTAAAACAGTTGTAAGAAACTGCTAAACAGTTTTCCAAAGAGTGCATATCTTTTTACATCCCCACCAGCAACAATGGATGAGAGTTTCATTTGCCAGCATTTGGTATTGTTTGTCTTCTTAATTGTAGCCATTCTAGTGGGTACTGAACGATGGCTCATTAAGGCTTTAATCTGCCTTTTTTTGTTGACAGTCTTTTAAGGTGTTTATTGGCCATTCATGTATCTTCTTTTGGGAAGGGTCTGTTCAAATATTTTGCCCATGTCTTAATTTATTTATTTTTCTTTTTCTTTATATACTCTGGATAAACATCCTTTGTCAGATATTTATATTGCAAATATTTTCTCTCATTCTGTGGCTTGAGTTTTCATTTTCTTAGTGGGTTCCTGAACCATGTGAGAGTAAATTATTATATATCATCATGATCATAGCTTTTTAATATTTCAGCAGATACTTCCTAAGAATAAGGATATTCTCTTGCATAACCACAGTATAATTATCAACTTCAGCAAATTGAATACAGATACAATATTTTATCTAATCTACTGACTCTGCCAATTTTTGCAATTGATTTAGTATTCCTCATTGCATTATTTGCCCCCCCGCGCCCCCCGTACAGGATCCGATCTAAAGTTAGGATGGTTTTAGTTGTCATGTCTCTTTTGCCTCTTTTTTTTTTTCTTTTGCCTCTTTTAATCTGGAATATTTCCACAGCCTTTGGGGTTTTTTTTTATGGCATTGACATTTTTGAAGAATAAAGTCCTTTAAAAAAAAAATAGAACATTCCTCATTTTGGGTTTGTCTTTTTTCCTTATGGTTAGATTCAGGTTATGCATCCCTAGCTGGAAAACGACCTAACTAGTGCTAGGTCCTTCTCAGGGCATCACAGACACAGATGATTACCCATCTGCCCCTCCTTGGTAATGCTAACCTTGATCACGTTGTTAAAGTGTTATCCAATTTCTCTGATGTATGCTTACAGTTTTTTCCCCTCGCGAATAATAAGCAATCCGTTGAAAGTGTTCTAGGCAAAGGATATAGCAAGTATAAAGGCTCTGAATCAGGAATATGCCTGTAGTGTTGGGAAAACAGCATGGAAGTAATATGGCCGAAGCAGAATGAGACAGTCTAAGAGGCCAGAGACATAGGACATAGGACGTGGCCGACGTGGATGGCTGTAGAGGCCATTGCACAGAATTTGGTTTCATACTAACCAGAAGAGGGAGCTACTGAAGGTTGAGAAGGAGGGGTCTGTCATTGTTTGTTAGGTTACTGCTATTGTTGTTCAAGGGCCTACAAGTCTGGAGGGCCTAGGTTTCAGTGAAGCAATCCATTTCCAGAACTGGGCAGCAAGTGGAGACTTGAATTAAGGGACAAGACAGAAGCCTAATGAAGTGCTGGGGCCCCATGTCTTAGGTGGGCTGGTGAACTCCTGGGTGCTGTTGGAGGGCCCCTTTGCACTTCCTGTCACTTCTCTGCAGAAGAGTTAGAAGCTCAGTGGGGCTCAGCCTATGAATGGAAGCAATGATCCCTTTGGGAGGAGATGGGGCCTGCAGGGATCCTGAACCAGGCTGTTTTCCAAGGTGAGAGCTTGACAGATTGTATTTGTTTCTCCAGCCTCGTGGTAGAAGTCCAGTGGCCTCCTCTCTGGTGCCAAGTATTCATTCCCACTTTCCACTCCCTCCCTCAGCTGCCAAACATGTAATAAGTACCAATTGTATACAGATGACCCCTGTCTGTGGAGACAGGTCCTTGGGGATAATGTCTGCTGTTTTAGCCAAAGTGAAGAAGTGATTCAGTGATACGAATTCCAGGGGCAACTAATAACCCGTAACCATTTTGTTCCTGCGTTCCGTCATCTGTAAAATGTAGCTAATGATAATACCTACCTCATAAGGTTTTTGTGAGAATTAAATGCGTTACTACATATAAAGTCCACAGAACAGAGCCTATCAGAGCTATTACTTGTAAATATTAGCTTTTAGCGTTCTCATTATTAGTGCCCATCTTTGACAGAACAGTTCAGATGAAAGGTCTCCACAGCTATTCCTCTATTCCTGTTCCTCCTGTTCTTCCATCCTTAGCAAGAGTCCTGTAGCCCAAGAGCTCATGGACTAGACTGGCGGGTTCCTCAGTTCCAAGCAGCTGGGGACGTTAAGGGTGTACAGTGCTCAGGAAACCTTGCCAAGGATGCAGGCAAAAGACATGTCAGTGAAAGCATCCTTTGTCAATTACATCAGCTACAGATTCCTGGGTGAGTTCGATGGAGAAAAAGAAGACTCCATCCAACTGCTTTCTCAGCCTCCTCAAATGCAGTCATCTCACTTCTCAGAACAATCACCATGCATTTGTATCTCTTTATATCTCAGTCCTGGCGAACTGGACTTGGCATCCCCAAAGTCCCAAAGACCTTCGCACTCTCATAGTCAGACCCAAGGCCTCTTCCCTCTGGCTACCCTTCCTGAATGGAATGAAGTTGGAAGAAGATACATTTTGTTTCTTGTTTAACTTGTTATTGTGAGAAATTGCAAACATATATTGCAGCAGATGGTGCTCCCATAGCCCCCTGCTATCCCTCTCTGATTTTAGCCACAGCTCGAATGGACAAGTCCATGCAAGCTCAGACCCATCTCACAGGGACAGTAGTATCTTTAGTACGTTACTCTTTTCTACTTTCTGCCCTAGGACCTTTTCCTATACTCTGGGTAGCCCCTAACCAATGTGGATGGGTGAATATGTTTTTCTCCACACTTTAGGTAGTCAGTTTTGGGAGGCATTCTGTATGCCTCGCAAGTTGTCCTAGCATATGTGAGTCCCCACTGCCCACAGTGGTGATCTCAGTAACATTCTTCTATTTTCCACCTTTTCTATTGCACTCTTCCAACTCCCTTAATCCTGCTCCCTGGAATTGAATCCCAAATAAACTACCAGCACCCACGTCTTTGTCTTAGGCTCTGCTTTTAGGGACTCTAAACTAAGAAATATGTAAAAGTAGATAGAACTGTATAATGAATCTCCTTGTACTCATCACCCAGCTCAACAATGATCAACTCATGGCTAATCTTATTTTATCTATACCACACTCTTAGCCCCCACCCCCAGATTATTTTGAAGCAGATCCAAGACACCATGTAAAGATGCACTTGAAGCTTCCTTGAAGCCCCTTTCCACTTTGGAGGGTGGCTTTTGGAGGTAAGGAGGTCAGATTAAATCACAGTCTTGCATTTGTTACTTAGTTTGCAGATATTGCATACCCAGATTTTGTTTTTAGTATACAGCAATGATACCTGTCTCCTAGCTAAAAATTCTGACATTAACTTTTTCTAGTTGCTCCACCACACAATAATTTCTGTGGTTCTCCCACTGCCCAAAGGTTAAAGCCCAAGAGCCTTGGCCCAGAGGTACTCTGGTATCATACAGCACTGAAATAGGAGCCAGGATGTCTGTTTCTAATCGGTAGTGTGTCTTCAAGCTCATTATTTGACAGGTCAGAGAATCCACTTCTTCATCTCTCCGCCCTGCCAACTTTATTGGGTGGTTGGAAGATCACATGAGATCAGTATTTGAAAGTCTGTTAAACTGTAGGGCACTCTAGTAAATGTGAAGATCCTTACTCAAAGCCCTTCATAGTTTGGCCCTACCCTCCCTTTCAAGTCTGATTTTCCAGTGTACTCCAATAGACACATTCTGTTCCATACCTGTTGGTGCATTCATTCATTCAACAAACATTTACTGAGTGCCCAGGTACTGAGGTTATGAGCCTGAATGAGAAACAGTTCCTGGCTTAAAGGAGTAGACTGGCTGGTAAGGGAGCCAGACCATGGCAATATAACGTGTTAGCACACAGTGAGAAGAGTAGGCTGAAGATGTTGTGGAGTACTGCTAACTCGGGCAAGCTGAACCAGGAAACAAATCTGGGAAGGCTGCTTGGTGGAGGAGCTAGGTGAATTAAGAATGAAAGAAAATGAGTTCACCAAGCATATTGGGGAGGGAAGGCATCACAGGCAGAGGAAGCAGTATGAGCAGAGGCCCAGAAGTGTGAAGCAGCTTGATATATTCAGGGAAACTACAGTTGGTTTGGCAGAACTGCAGTGTGGAGTGCTTGGGAGTTGGAGTGGACATCCAGTGGTGTAGCTGGAAAACTAAGCGAGGATCAGATGAGGGAGGTCCTTCTTGTCAAGGAATTTACCCTAAAGGCAACTGGGAACCTTTGGATGGCTTAACCCTCAGAATATTATCAGGAACTATTGGACCCAATTTTCTTTTTTTTTAATTTTTAAAAAATTTTTAAAAAATTTATTTATTTGTCAGAGAGAGAGGGAGAGAGAGCGAATGAACACAGGCAGACAGAGAGGCAGGCAGAGGGAGAAGCAGACTGCCTGCCGAGCAAGGAGCCCGATGTGGGACTTGATCCCAGGACACTGGGATCATGACCTGAGCCGAAGGCAGCTGCTTAACCAACTGAGCCACCCAAGCGTCCCCCCAATTTTCTTTTTTTAAGTGTCTATTTTCGACAGTTCTTATTGATGGTGAGGATTGGTATTTCATGACCCTTTTTTTTCTCCTTAGAGGTTTCCGAAAGGACAAAGAGAAACTTTTTTTTTTTTTAAAACTAACATATAATGTATTATCTGTTTCAGGGGTACAGGTCTGTGATTTATCAGTCTTACACAATTCACAGCACTCACCATAGCAGATACCCTCTCCAGCATCCATCACTCAGGCTCCCATCCCTCCCACACCCCTCCCCTCCAGCAACCCTCAGTTTGAAACTTAGTTTTTTATTTTTTTATTTTATTTTTTTTAAAAGATTTTATTTATTTATTTGTCAGATAGAGAGCACAGGAGCGAGCACAGGCAGACAGAGTGGCAGGCAGAGGCAAAGGGAGAAGCAGGCTCACTGCTGAGCAAGGAGCCCGATGTAGGACTCGATCCCAGGACGCTGTGATCATGACCTGAGCCGAAGGCAGCCGCTTAACCAACTGAGCCACCCAGGTGTCCCGAAACTTAGTTTTTTAAAGAACAGAATACAACTTATTCTGTCTTGCAATTACCATGTGAGCTCATTGAATCCCTTATAAAGTTAAGGGACATTATGGTAAACCCCTAGAAAGGTTGGCCAATAGTGTCCATTTCTTTTGGATTTTCCTATCACTAGCATGTAACAAATAGATCAGAAATCTTTTCTGAATGGACAACATTAAACCTGAGCAGAAAACAAAATCAAGTGTTTCATTGTGACGGAGTGGGTAGAGGTCGATTTGAGCACTGTTCATGGAGTCCTGGTTCTGTGCCAGGCCCTGTCCTGGAGACTAGGGCTGTGTTGCTTGTGTCTATCCTCAGAGAGCTCTTGGTCTAGCAAATCGGATAATCCAGGGAGAGCAAAGGAAACCCTTGCCCCTTGCTGCCTGGGGCGCTGACATATACACAAGCACTGGGCTCTGTTGCCCCGTGTGCTTTATACACAGCAGACCTTTGGTTCAGGGTCTGAGACTATGTGCTCTGGTGTCAGAGTTCCTTCTCGGATTCCCATTTCTGGTCTTCTGGTTCTTCCTGCCGACTACTGATGATCTCTTATAATATGTCCTTCACTCTCTAAGTTGCAAACATTGTCAAGGATCTCCAAATTAACCAGCGCTTGGGGTTCTGGCCTTACACTCACCTGCCTGCACATCCTCGATCTAATATGTGACCAGAAAACAAAGCGGACTGTTATCTGCATAGAGATCGGAATGAACGCATGAATAAATGAAGAAACGGACAGGCTGTATTTCTAGGTATTGGGTCTGTCTCTAGCTCAGCGATTTATTGTGATTTGGGTCTAAAGGCCCTAAGCCGTATAATAATATCCGTCCGTGGAAATGTAGTCAGGCTCTTGAGCATTCAGCTCTGCTTTGCTTCAGGGCTTACCTGCGAACAGAGAAACGCTAGCTGCTAAGCTTGAGCATTGACACTTGAGTCAGATAGATCCAGGTTCCTATCTATCGGTTGTTGTTTGACCTCGGGCAGGTGTCTTTAACTTCTCTGGTCTGTCGCAGTTTCACATTTGTAAAATGTAATAATTGCACCCACCGCAGGATGGCGAGGATAAAATGAGATCAGATACAAAGCACTTGGTACAGTGGCACAGGGTAAGCTCTCAAATGATAGCTGCCGGGGCACCTGGGTGGCTCAGTGGGTTAAAACCTCTGCCTTCAGCTCAGATCATGATCCCCGGGTCCTGGAATCGAGCCCGGCATCCGGCTCCCTGCTCAGCGGGGAATCTGCTTCTCCCTCTCACTCTGCCTCTACCCCAGCTCATGCTTTCTCTCATTCTCTCTCTCAAATAAATAAAATCTTTAAAAAAAAATGATAGGGGGTACCTGGGTGGCTCAGTGGATTAGGTGGCTGTCTTTGGCTCAAGTCATGATCTCAGGGTCCTAGGCTTGAGCCCCTGGGATAGAGGCTCCATCCTTCTCCCTCTCCTCCCGCTTTTCCCTTCTCTCTCTCTCAAATAAATAAATGAAATCTTAAAAAAATAATAAACACAAATGAGAGCAGGCTCTATTCGTGTTTGGATCAGCCTGCCCCCTGAGCCCTCCTCTGACGACCGGAGTGGCATGGTGTTGCAGGGCTCTGAGGGGGCTCCTCGCCAGTTCTGGCAGCATTTTCCCGTCCGAGGTTGCTGGAAGCCGCAGGCTCAGAATTGGGGCGGGGGTGAGGGAGTGCTGTCCAACGAGAGGGAGTCGGGGAGGAAACGGTGGGCATGGCAGAGACCCTGCTGGGGCCGGAGGGGCTGAAGCATTCATATTCCTCTGGCTTTGGCTCTCTCCCACGGAGCACCAGATGCCTGGCCAGAGGACGACGCGCCTCCTGCTCTGTCTCACGAGTGCCATCTGCCATCTGCCTGGCATTCGAAATACACTGGGGGCTTTTACTTAAGAATCCAAGGAATTTCCCTTTTCATTAGAAATTGTTTGTTTCCCTTTCTACATCCTTGGTGACTGAATAGAAAAATAATAAAATCAGAAGCGTCTAGCGTGCACGGGTCGCATACAAGCTCCCCATTTCTCCTCTCCAGAGATAACCCCAGTTCAGTTTGGGACGTATTCCTCCAGATGTTCCGCCTACCCGTTTTCGGGGCATATGTGTTTTATGTAAGGAATGTGTTCCTGAGGATCCCATATCGTTAGAAATTTGCATAATTCGAGACCAAGCTGAACAAAAGGCGGCCAGAATTTGTTTATTAGCTGAAGTGGCGCCACCATGTGGCAAGAGTGTAAACGGCTTACAATTCATTTGGCCTTTGAGATTATGTGATTCTTGGTGACGTTTTAATTTGGGGAGATTTGCATTGTTTCCAACGTTGTGCATAAACTGGGACTAAAATATTCTTATAGCAAAGTATTTCAAAGTCTTATAATTTAAATTTATTTAAAATGTGACTACACCACGTTAACTTTGGGGGCCATATTTAAAAAGCTGGTCTAAAACTTGCTTTTTAAAATTCAGATGACAACATATTTTGGACATCCTGTCATGCCAGCAAATATACTTTTACATCTTTTAAGGGCTGTAGATCATTCCAGGGTAGTAGCGTATCCGAATGCATTAACCAGTCTTCTATACTGATGGATATGTCTCCTCAGGGATAAGGGATAAGGTCTCCCTCTCCTGCCTTTCTGCCATCAGATTTACTCTTAGTACCAGGGACCTGGACACATCTAAGTAGATCTCAGTGCCAGTGTCTCGAAGCAAGAACAAATCAAGCTTCTGCCTCTCAGGGACCGCCAAGGCTGTGGCGGCCCTGACCAAGGGCCCTGAAAGCCACTTGTGTTTTCCTATTCCAAGCACACTTAGCCTTTTCACTGAACTGGCCCGGTCTGGTGTCACCTGGTGGATTCTCCTGAAGCAGATGCTGAAATCGAGTTTGAGGTGCAAGCTATTTATTAGGGATTTAATAATACCTGTGAAGTGAAAGGGGAAGAAGCAGCATCGGGCAGAGGAAGTTGAACTGTAAGGCCAGTCTCAGCTTTGGCCTGTGTGGTAGGGAAGTGCTGGAGCAAGGCCTGTTCCTCAGAGCTCTCCTGGGCAGGCCTGCAACGGCTTGGCCTTTTCAGACCACTGCTGTGCTCAGTCATCGGATGCAGCCGGATGATCTCAGGCGAGGCTAACTCTCTGCAGCCGAAGCCAACCCGAAAGCAGCATCAGATTGATGACTGACCCTCACTCCTGGGCGCTGGGTGGTAAGGCCTCCTTCACAGCGGGATCTGGGCAGTCCATCTCTGTCACAGTCACATCTGGCCTCCTGCCTCTTCCCAGGCGCCCAAGAGGCCCGTGTGGAGTTTTGGCAGCCCCGGGCATGTTACGGGCGGCGGGGAAGGGGGTTTTGGAAGTCTGCAAGCAGAAAGGCCTTGCTGCCACGTCATGTGGCATATCTTCTGTCTTCATGAGGCATGTGGTGGCGCTCGAGGAATTTTACGTGTTGGTTGATTTGTTCATGGGATTGCCGAAGGACTGTCGGGGTTAGTTTCTGTCACTGTCCCTCCCACATTTGCTTCTGCTGTAAGTTGGATGGAGGTGCCCTCTGTACTTGCTAATGCCCCGCCACGTTTGCCTTTAAACCCTGCTTTGAAAACAAGACATTAGGAAACCATACTCTTGGGTTCTGTCCACAGCCTTAATAAGCGTCTCCTAGAGCCAGCTGCAGCAGCACCTAGCCGGACTCCCTGTGTCGGAGTCTCTGCAGATGGGGCCGGGGTACTTATATTTGAACAAGTTCCCAGGGTGAGTCTAACCAATAGCCAAAAGACTTGACCATTCGGTAGCACTTGTTGCTTGTTGCTTGGCTCTTCCTGCGTGAGTTTTATTTCTCCAGTCAGATCGTTTGTTTCAGGAGTATTATGTGTTCTAATGCTATGGGCTGGTGGATATACAGTAGGGGTTAGTTTGCCACGGGTTACTGTGTATGTGTGCTGTGTGCCTGTATGCGTTGGAGAAGAGAATCAACTATCGACTACAGCAATGACATTTTTGCTCCCTTTTGGTATGTATACAATTTCACACCCTTTTTCATGCAGCTTGAAATTTCAAAGTGCGCTAAGTATGACTAAAAGCAAATAAAAGCAACGATAACAATATGCTTTTTCGTCTTCTATAAAGACGGCAAGAATATGCAATGGGAAAAAGTCTCTTCTACAAATGGTGCTGGAAAAACTGGGCAGCTACATGTGAGGGAATGAAACTGGACCACTTTCTTACACTGTACACAAAATAAACCCCAAATGGATTAAGAACCTAAATTTGAGGAC
The DNA here is from genome assembly GCA_003697995.1 of Taxidea taxus jeffersonii. Lineage (NCBI taxonomy): Eukaryota > Metazoa > Chordata > Mammalia > Carnivora > Mustelidae > Taxidea > Taxidea taxus. The sequence goes on from RCUC01017865.1 coordinate 33,742, forward strand.
TGAAACCGTAAAAATGCTAGAAGAGAGGGGGGCCTGGCTGGCTCAGTGCGCAGAGCATGTGACTCTTGATCTCAGGGTTGTGAGTTCGAGCCCCATGTTGGCCATAGAGTTTACTTAAAACACACACACACACACACACACACACACAAGAAACAACAAGTGTTGGTAAGGATGTGAAGAAAAAGGAACCTTCCTGCATTGTTGGTGGGAATGCAAACTGGTGCAGCCATTGTACAAGACAGTATGGAGGTTGTTCAAAAAATTAAAAATAGAGCTACCCTGGGGCACCTTGGTGACTCAGTCAGTTAAGAGTCCAACTCTTAATTTTGGCTCAGGTCATGATCTCAGGGTCCTGAGATCAAGTCCCGTGTCTGTCTCTGTATGGAACCTGCTTGAGATTCTCTTTCTCTCTCTCTCTCCCTCTCTGCCCCTGCCCCCTGCTCACTCTCTC
>RCUC01017869.1:0-34753 GCA_003697995.1 Taxidea taxus jeffersonii
AAAAAAAAAGGATTATATTTAAAAAACAAAATTGTGTATCTGTGTTCTTGAGAGTCTATATTGCAGGGGTATATATGCAAATGCCAGCTGTTCAAGGAGAAGAGAAAAATATGACTCAAATTTTTAATGATGGTTATCTGAGGGACAAAGGGATAAAATTAGATATATAGAGGTATTTCTGTATATATATAATTATTTTTTTAAATGAGAGTATGAAATGATGGTTGGAGGTTTTGGGATTTTTTTTTTTTTGCATTTTTTCTTTATTTTTAAGAATTTTTTGTTTATTCTTTTTTTTTTTTCAAAGATTTTTATTTATTTATTTTCAGAGAGAGAGAGTGTATGTGTATGTGAGCAGGGGTGAGGGCAGAAGGAGAGGGAGAATCTCAAGCCTACTCCAGGCTGAGCCCCGAGGTGAGAGAGGGCTCCATCTCACCACCCCACAATAATGACCAGAGCTGAAATCAAGGGTCTGAGGCTAAACCCACTGAGACACCCAGGTGCCCCTTTTTCTTTTCATGTTTAAAGCATAAGCCACAAAGATTCAGAAAGTAGGACTGGCATTATTTAACACTTTAATTTAGGTTTGTATAAAGGCATACTATGGGAGTCAAAATTTTTATAAAAAGACCTGAAGTCTACCAGGAGGCTGAACTAATGGGCTCCTTGAAATCATTGCCTTTGAAATTGTGACTTCTAATGTCTCACTGGACAGAAACGGGCCTCAGAGTTCATTATGGCATTATTGAAGACAAATAAATGGCTGTCCATCAGTTTAGCGGGTAAAGATCAGTTTGGTGAAAATTTGGATACATTAAAGTCATGTAATTCTGTTGTTTAAGAAATCCACTCTTGGGGCACCTGGGCATTTAAGTGGTTAAGCTTCTGACTCTTGGTTTCAGTTCAAGTCTTGATTTCAGTATTGTGAGTTCAAGCCCTTGATTCGGCTCCATGCTAGAGTGGAGCCTACTAAAAAATAAAAAATCCACTCTATTTGACAGTTTATATGGGTGGATACACATTGAAGAAAGGACTGGAATAGGTTCTTAAAGTCTTAGAATTACCTTCTAATTTTATAAATGTCCTCTATATCCACATTTGCTCCTTGAAAGGTAATATTTTATATCTACATTTGCTCTTTGAAAGGTAATATTTTGAATTTATGAAATGTTTTATTCCTCAATCCAGTCTCCTTCTATACCTATCTTAGATACATGGCATATGAATGCCAAGAATCTAACAAAAAAAAATTACAAAATTTGTTGTTGAGTAAAACTTGTCTTTGTATTGTTTCTTCCTGTGAAGTCATTGGGTGATTCTGAAGTCCATCATGAGGTTTTTTTATTGTATCTTTATTAAATTGTCATCACTTGTTATTTAAATTATTGGAATACAAAGCTCAACAGAACACAACCTATAAAACACTTTATGATAAATAGGAAGACTAAATCTCTTAAGGATCAAAAATAGTTCACAAACTATAAATAATATACATTTGAATTGAAGTTTCATATATACTACTTGAACCAATGATAATATTCTATTATAATGTGTTTTTCAATTCCATTACTGGATATAAGTCTCAGGCTGAAGTGATGGGAATAATGGTTAAAATAGGAAAAGACATTATAGTGATCAAATATAAAGAGGATCTTTCAATATGTATATATCTAACCGTGGAGGAATTAAAGAGTGTGTCAGCAATAATAGCTAAGATTAAACACAAAGATGAAGCATGAAGATGAAGCTTGATGGATAAAGGTTAATATTCTTGGCTACCGTTGGAGAAATGTGAATTGATCATTGGATTGGCTATGGAAGAAAATTTGTCACCTTCTACTCAGGCTGGGAATGCTTTGTTAATTTTCTCCAAGGAATAACATTACTTTCTTATAAAATGTCAATTATTCTTAACTAGAATAAGTGCATCAAGTCCTTCCCTGACATTTTCAACAGTCACGTATCATGTGCAACCAGTGACAACTCTGTATTAACAGAAAGGCATACCCACCTACTAAATTGCCAGTAGTTTGATTAGTCCCAGTGAAGTTCACCAGATTGTTTACGCTCTGTGCCTGTGTGTCTGGACATGGAAGTGTGTGGGTGGGTGGGTGGAAATGTTAGAGCAGAATTCCAAGTGCTTGAGGTAAAAGAAGTTTAATGGACTGTATACGGACACATGCAATGTGTACTGTTATTCAGATAACTTAGTAGACAGAGTATGTATTTTTCCCACTAGAAGAGAAAATTAATTACCTTACCTAAGGATGATTTTTTTTTTCTTCATCATGAGATGGGTTTATAATTATGTAACAAACTGATGTTTGGGCAATTAGTAACACATTATTATTATATTTTATCCTTAGAACTTGTTTATTTATTTTCTATTTATTTATGTATTTATTTTTATTTTATTTATTTTTTTAAAGATTTATTATTATTATTATTATTTTTTATTTGTCAGAGAGAGAGGGAGAGAGAGAGAGTGAGCACAGGCAGACAGAGTGGCAGGCCGGCAGAAACAGAAGCAGGCTCCCTGCAGAGCAAGGAGCCCGATGCGGGACTCGATCCCTGGATGCTGGGATCATGACCTGAGCCGAAGGCAGCTGCTTAACCAACTGACACCCAGCCGTCCCTGTACTTATTCATTTTTAAAGATTTTATTTATTTACTTCACAGACAGAGATCACAAGTCAGATCACAAGCAGGCAGAGAGGCAGGCAGATAGAGAAAGAGGTGGAAGCAGGCTCCCTGCTGAGCAGAGAGCCCGATGTGGGACTCGATCCCAGGACCTTGGGATCATGACCTGAGCTGAAGGCAGAGGCTTTAACCCACTGAGCCACCCAGGCACCCCAATTTATTTTTTAAGTGTTTATTTAAATTCCAGTTAATGTACAGTGTGTAATATTAGTTTCAGGTATATAAGATAGTGATTCAGCACTTCCGTGCATTACCCAGTGCTCATTGTTAAGTGCACTAAATAAGTGATGGGAATTAATTAGTAACGGATTATTGCTATGTAGAGTTCTACCACAATTTTTCAGTGGGGGGGGGGATTGTTCTTAATGTTCCTTAAAGATACAAGCATATCAAATAGAATTTATATCTTGATTTGTACTTTGTATCCGTCAGTCTATCTGGAAATTACTGTTTCACCTATCAGTATCACATACTTTGTCTTTTCTGAGCAGCTCCTTTTTATTTTCTTTCTCCTAGCAGCTATTCTAGAAGAAAGAAAAGTTGAGACTCAAATAAAATAAGGGTAGATTGGGTAAAGCAGTGCATTGCCCCCCTCTGTCAGATCTGTTGCCTTGCATTCTGCGGTTTATGAGACATCAGCGAGGAGTGAGTTTTCAGGTGTTGGCAATGCTGGCTCTTTTTCCACAACTGAAAATGAAGAAGTATCAATGATAAATCTTGCCCTAGAAGGAAAAACATGTTACATTATTGAAAACCATCAATAGTCTTCTGTTTCTTATTTCTCTGAAAGAACTATTAAAAGATCAGGATCAGTGCAGTTTGGAAGAACTGAAGGATTTATGGAAGATGCATTTCATGAAGAAAAAAAAGGTTAGGGTACTGCAGGTTCTTCTTTCCCACAAGGCAAAAGTTGGCATACCAGTTTTAGAAAAAAAAAAGAAAATGTCTTTTCCCAGAGGAAGAGTAATATATGCAAATAGAAATTCTGCCTATGAGTCCATGCCTTATGTTATTTGGGGAAAGAGTAATAGTAATAATAGTAAAAGGTTTTAGGGTAGTCCCCAAGCCCACCTGTCTTCCAGAAAAGATTATTCATTTCCAGAAAAGATTATTCATTTGAAGAGTTATTCAAGAATTGCTGGCTTCCATTTTAGTTTAGTTTAGAGAGGAGTTTTTAGAACCGAAGAGTTAAATAGTCACCTTTACTTTTACCTTTACCTACTGCTAAAATTTTCTTCACTTAATTTTTTCAGTGACTGTACTTAAGTTCTCAGGCTTCCGTGATTAGAGGTCATTTTCACCTTTCACAAAACAAGCAGCTACACTTACGCTTGCATGAATAAAAGTTTTGTCAAGATTTTCCTTCTTTTTTTCTTTAAGTGAATTTTCCGTGAAATTTTAAGTGTTGTGCGGCAGTATGTTGCAAAGGATAGGCAAAAGAATTAGATTCAGGGGGCGCCTGGATGGCTCAGTTGGGTAAAGCCTCTGCTTTCGGCTGGGGTCATGGTCCCAGGGTCCTGGGATGGAGCCCTGTATGGGGCTCTCTGCGCAGCAGGGGGCCTGCTTCCTCCTCCCTCTCTCTCTGCCTGCCTCTCTGCCTACTTGTGATCTTGTGATCTCTATCTGTCAAATAAATGGATAAAATCTTAAAAAAAAAAAAAAGAATTAGATTCAGGGTCATTATTTAAGAACTGCTTTTTTAGAGTTCTCAATATTTTTAAATTTTTCATTGTAGTTTAGTTTTCTCTCTTGATAAAAAATATCCCTTGGATTATGTGTATACTAAAATGAAATGTGTTGTAGATCAACCATGAGTCATTAAAATTAATAAGCATTGATTCATTGCTCATGTTCTAATGTTGGGTTAACATTGTATATATTAGTGTTTGAATGATACCCACCTGGCTTTAAAAATGTAATTCTATATTTGTATGGGATTAAGTCTGGGAAGTAAGAGAACAGTAAGAGAACAAATTTATACCTCACATTAAAAAAAATGAAATGACAACAATGAAATGAATTATAAGAAATACAGGAGGGCCATTTGTGGTATAAATTTTCATATTTATGCATGATTAGTATGAATTTTGGAATTTAACATAGTTTTCAAAGCGGATTTTAAAATTTAAATAAATAATATAACTCCTGCTGAACCTAGCATTTTAGTGTGTGGTGCTTAGTTCTTCTTAAATTGGTAGAAAAATATCTATGTCCCTCAACTGAATGGGAAAAAATAGCTGGAGAAACGATTTGGATTTTAGACATAAGTTTTATTTGGGCTGGAGTAGATATTTATGTTCCATCTGAGTTTTTTTTTCCCTTCCCCAACAACTGGCTTTTGTTAATTAAAAGAATGAATTTACTCTGTTTATGAAGTGACACTTCTTTGTTTTCAAAGATAGAAATTGGATGTAAATGCAGAAGGTTTTATGAGCTAGAATACACAATAAGTAGATTTTAATAAAGAGTGTGTATATACACAGATGCAAGTAAACTTTACACTTGTTTATCTTTGAAGAATTAAAAGGTGTTCCTAATTTTTTACACAAAAGCATGAACACTGGATGTGGTTGCAAAATACTGAGTGATGAATTACATTGCCACTCTGCTTTTCTACCCACTCTTCTCTGTGTAGTAGCTATATGCTCAGACTTTGAGAATATAAGAAGTGAAGTACCCTGAAAAGTATCACATGATGGCACTGTTTCCATTTCCACATCCAATATTATGAAATAAAGCTATAATAAACTGGTATTAAGAATGGGGTGTAATGCCAATGTATTTTGTATAATTTATATAAAATAAAAATGTAACCACTAAGGTTATTAATACAAATACTAAAGTAGAGTCCTAGATTTTTCACAAAGTATTTTGTAAAAGTTTGTGTTTTTATCATGTCTGTAACTTAGAACACACAAAAAAACAAATTTATCTAGAATGCTAGAAATTTCAACATGACAGAAAGAAGTTTCTTTAAATATTTGAGTTGCTTTATGAATTATTTTTTATAAATAGCATAGTGTATTTTGTATTTCAGTTTTATTTTGGAAGGACTAATGCTGTATCACACATGTGATTTAACAGTGGTAAATATGACTATTCACATAGAAATATTTCTGAGGAATGCAAAGAAAGTGTGGAAACAAGGCTAACACGAAGATGATACAAGGATCAAAGGTTGAAGGGATCAAGCCTAATTTTAGAGTGAACAAAATTCAAGTGTGGTCAACCTGAATATTTAAAAGGTTCATTAATCTGAAGAATGTAGAGGTTAAATGGTGTGTGATTTCAAATACCATATTTTATTATGGTAAACAGTCTCTCCTAAATAATAAGCACTTGCAAAATAGCATTGAGTAATTATCATTTCAAGTAGGAAAGTGCAATAATTTTCTATTCATAACAAACAAGAAAAAAGATAGATCGAAATATGCAATATACATTGAGGGGTAACTGATCTGGAAGTGTATGTCTAAAGATTAACCAAGCACCAGGATTTCCCCAAGTTTTATCCTTAATAATGAATTAACACTGGCGGATATTGATGCATCTTCCCAGTGGTATGATACATACATACGAAGCTGTGAGGAGAGGAAATGATGCCCCCCTAGTGATGAAGAACCAATGGGCAGAAATTAGAGAAGTGCAGCCGCAAGTCAGTGCTTTAAGACTATTTTACATTGTTGTCATTTTTGTTTATTTTGACCTGACAGGAAAAAACAGATTTTGCACAATTTTCCTTTTAGTCTCGCTGTGAACTTGACCCAGGGAAAATAGATGTATAGGAAGTTTTCTGACTATTGTTCTTTTTAAAATAAATATCTAAAAACATCATACATGTAAGCAAACCACACATATTTTATCTTAATAAAATGCCAACATCTTATATATGTGAGGCATAAGCCTTAAACCTTTAATCATAGGAGAAACTAATATCTCCTACAAAAGAAAATGTGTATGAAATATAACTAACTACTCTGATATATTATTGTTTTAAATTGTTTTTCACTTTTAACTTTAAACAAATTGTTACATTGTCATTATGGAGATAATAAATATCTTAGTAATCCATTTTAAAATACGAGAGTCTCCTACTTCATAGTTTTAAGGATACATGGGTGTCATATCACCTCTTTTGTGAGAATGGCAGTTTGCATAATATTTTTCAACAAAAGAGAAAATTTTAAATTGTGATATTGAGCAAATTGTTAAAAACTTGCTTAATGATACAGTGATAAAAAGTATTCATAAATCTCTACTGGAAAAGAGAAAATATCCACTGCAACAATCTGCTCATTTGTCTTTTATGAGAAGAGGGGGGGAAAACCCCAGCATACTGAAATGGGAGATTTCCATGTTCACTGTATTGCACCATGCAAATTACTTGCAATTTCCAAATGCCAGTGTTACTTTTCAGGACAAATTTCACACAAAAGGAATTCAGTGATTATTCATCCAGTTTAATTAATTCAATTAAATAAGTCTGATGCTGTCAGGTGTTCTTTTAATAATTGAATCAACATGCAGATACATAATAAGCATAAAAGCGTTTCTATGGCTGCAGTTAATTTAGATCCAAAAGAATCTGCTGTTCCTCTACATTTGATATAGATTATTCTATAATATTTCAGTAATGGGTTGCACAAAGGCTGGCTTTTAATTCTTTGCTTTCTCGAATGTCTTTATATATAATGGTTTAAAACAGAAGGTGTTCAAGAGAGGGTGACCTTTTTTCCATTACCATGGTTCCTGTCATTAATGCATTATAATTTTCTTTAGAAGTCTGAAAAAATGTGTATATGTGCAGTACATAGCAGGCATGAATCAAAGCATGTTAGTGAAAGTTTAGAATTGTCTGTTATTACTTTTAAAAAGGAAAGATTCATAGGACACATTTTATTGTTCTCAATATATATTTATTTTTCTTACTATGAGCAGTTAAACTATTTTTACATATTATTCTCATCACACTTAAAAATTTGGTTTTCATATAACAGTAGTCATCTTACTAATATTCCTAAAATATGTATTGTAACTAAATTTAAATTAAAGAGGAAAGTGGTTCTTAATTTTGATTTTTGCATAATGGTAACCTTATATACAGCATTAAATTATAAAAGGATGTTAATTATATATAAAGAGGAAAGATTGGGGTAAATGATTTACTTGGAGTTCTCAGCAGTGCTTGATGTCATAATTATTGTAAATATTAATTGCTGTGCTAAAAATGTAAGCAAGCCGATTTTGTATTAGATGAAAAATGAAAATAGACTGTGTACTGGTAAATAGATAATCATACAAAAGTAATTGGGGTTTTAAAACCCCAATCTATTCTGCCAGCATGAGCTCGTTTGCATGTTAATCACAAGAGTGATTTCCTACTTCACAAGGAAGTCCACACTCTTTCATAACCACTTTTAATTGCATTTAAAATGATTCAGGTTTGTAACATTAGAAATGAAGGCGTATCTGTGTCAAATTAATAAAAATGTCCCTGAAAATCTTTATAGACTATAAATACTCAAATATTTTAAGGACTTCTATTTTTAATTGGAATATGTAGAGGCCTATTACATATTTTGAGTGTTATTAATGATAGCATAGCTATGGTATAATGTGCCAATTTTAAAAGATCACTCAAAAATAGAGTGTTTTATGATATTTTCAATTATGTGGAATTTCTCTAATTTTAATATGCAAATACTTACACTGATACTTAATTTTAAAATTTTACAATGAAATGTGAGTTTATAATAAAACTGTACACTGATACTTTGTATAAGTTACTTTTTTTTATGTTCTTAATGGCAAGTGGCTTCATTGTTCAGCCTTCTTTAGATGCACACATTCTCAGTATTAAATTTTTATTAGCAGTATTTCAATAACAAAATTTAATGCTTGAAGTTATTAACTATTTTAAATGTGTATGTTATTTTAGTATTAACTAAAAACCATTTTATTACTGACAGCAAGTATTAAAACTATCAGTTAAAACTATTATGGAATAAGAAAATGTGTTAAATCAAAAATATTTTATAACTTTAAAATATCATCAGTGTCATTTGTTTCCAGGACCAGTGCAAATGGGAGTGTAGTGTTCACATCATGAAATGTCTCTGATTTACTCTGCATTATGCAGTAAGGGAATGTCAGAGTTCAGGCACAATTATTTATTTGCAGAACATAAGAAAGGACTACACTTTTGGTAAATTCACCAAGAATACAGTCTTATCATTCACACAGGTACAGAAACAAAATTCTGGTCAGGGTGTTTACACACACACACACACACACACACACACACACATCTATATACATACTTGATGAAAAGTTTGATAATTAAAGAAAAAGCCCTCACAGTTTAAAACAGGCTATATTTGCTTTCATCACCAGGTGTTCTTTCTAATATAAATGACCAAGATGATGTTTCCATAACATAGCTTGAGGTGCTCTGGAGATTAAAACTACCAAAACAGATCTATTAAATTTTTCATGGAGAGGGTCCACAAGGGATAATAAGCCAATATTTCTTGTCCCATATTCCAGATGTTTTATGTAATTCTGCATCTTTCCAAACTAAATCGTAGCTTTTCCAGAAGAAAATGTACTATAGAGACAGAGATGAAAGGCAAGAGCTGTTGAAATGTTAATTTTACTATCTGCTGTTGAGGTCTGCTACCTTTTTGTATTTTTTTCTTACTCCCAGTAGCTCAGTTCTGTTTTATGAATGTTGTGGTATTTCAGTTGTTTGAAGTTGAGCAATTTAGGAGCATGACTTTGGTGTAACAAAACAGAATACCACCAGATATATGACAATATGGGAGATAAACTTTATCTTAATGCCCTCTTTCAACTTTAATGTATTAAGCGTGATCTAAACACGGTGGTGACCATCAGAAATGTAGTAATGAATATAGATTTCTTTTGGTTTTTGTGAGCTTTTAAAATTGTCGACAAGTGATTAAGGAAGAAAATGACTGATGAAAATGACCCTGTTTCTTTCACATGCTTAGTTTTTCCTTTAGGTTTGGTTGTTGCCACAATTCGCCATCATGGGTTCAATGCAGAACATTCCCTGAGGTTTTTTTGCTCGTTTGTTTGTTTTAAAGATTTTATTTATTTGACAGAGAGAGCAAGAGAGCACAAGCAGGGAGTACAGTAGAGGGAGCCTGATGTGGGGCTCGATCCCATCCCAGGAACCAGGGATCATGACCTGAGCTGAAAGCAGAAGCTTAACCATCTGAGCCACCCAGGTGCCCCCATTTCCTGAAGTTTTTCTTTCAGCATAAGCTGGGTGAGTGTTGGCAAGCTGTACCCCATTTGAGATGATAGGCCTGGGAGGGGAGCTCTTGATATTTTAGTAGCAAATACTTGCTTCTTACTATAGGTCATGTTGTAGCATTTTAACTCTCAACATTCCTTTTGCTGGGCAAATAACGACTTGTGTGACTGTGTGCATTTGCACACTGCTGTCTAAAAAAGAGTCCCTTTTCTTCATTTTTGGGGAATGGATTTCTCTTTTCTCAGAATAAGTTGCTGTTTTATGATTAACTGGAAGTCAGTTTACACAAAACTCCTTTACAGATGAGGATTCTTAAACATTTTTGTATCTTGTATCTTGTGTAGTAGGTAAATACATTTGAGTTTATCTTTTTGAAAGAGTTGGGTTTTGCCTCCCAGCTATAGCCTCGGATTTTTTTTTTTTTTGGTGTGTTTTTGTTTTTGTTTGTTTCCAGCAGGTGGTACACCATGATCAAAGGAGCGAGAGCCTTTGGTCATCTGTATCTAAATAGCAATTGGAAGGGCCTGGCCTCCCCAGGTAATTTAGTCAGAAAACTCTAGAAACTGCTTCTTATTCCCAATACTATTTAAATAAAACCATGTGCACCCCATGATTTGATTACAGAAATACTGGTAAAACTATCTTTTTATTTGTGTTAGAGCTCATAGAAGAAACTACTGTGTACGATGATGAGCCCTGCACAGGGCTCCATCTCACAACCCTGGGTCACAACCTGAGCAGAGACCAAGAGTCTGATGCTTATTGGACCACGCTAGCCAAGCACCCCAACATCTGATGTCTTCTGAAATACACCATTTTGTTATGGATAAATCCTTTAATTGCTTTTTCTTAAAGCCCAGTAAAATCACGGTCCTTAGAATTTCCATATATTTAGCAGCAGCCAAGAATTAATAGGCAAGGATGATATCGAAAGTTAGAACTTAATATAAAATATGCTTAAAGCATGGGTGCCTGGGTGGCTCAGTCGTTAAGCATCTGCCTTCGACTCAGGTCATGATCCCGGGGTCATGGGATTGAGCCCTGCATCAAGCCCTGCATCGAGCCCTGCATTGGGCTCCCTGCTCCATGGGAGGTCTGCTTCTCCCTCTCCCGCTCCCCCTGCTTGTATTCCTTCTCTCACTGTCAAATAAACAAATAAACCTTAAAAAATTGCTCGAAGCATAATTTTTTCTGTTGCAGTAAAATCATCTTTATTTTATAGTGGCCCCCTAAAGGGTGACCCTTATCAAGTGTAGTGTCTAGAATGTAGCAAGAACAAATACTGTACATTTGGGAACAAACTTGGGAATGATTGAATAAATGTCAATAGATAGATTACAAATAATATAAAGATAGATGAATGGGTATCTCCAGGATTGTTAAAAACAACAACAATCTAATAATGTATCCTCAAAGATAATTTCCCTACTATGAACATCACATGTATTTAAAAATAATTTATTGCTAAAAAAAAGTCATGCTAATAGGTGTTGATGGTTCTTAACAGGTAATTACAGTGATCATAAATACTCGTCCAGCTTTCATCACTTAAATTTCATTTCTCTGTTTCAGAGGTGAACTTCTTTACATTTTATTTTCGAGGTCTCATTTTCTCTTCCAAACTTAAAGAACTAAAGACAAATGTTCACTCCCTCATTAGTTCCCTAGGCCATTTCTCAGGGATCTTTTCCCATTCTTCACCTTTATGGTTTATGCTCCGACTGGATCAGCTGCCAGGCCAACACTACATTTTATAGTCTGCTCATAAACTTACCCACCTGGCAGTAGTTTCGACTGCTCAAAAGAATCACTGCCAAAGTCTACTGGGTTCTTATGACTAGTTGGGAAGCTGATTATCAGGAATTTAGGGTTCTGTTCCTGTCTAGGGACTTAACTTTCTTTACGCTTCATTTTGCACCTTGATGAAATGGGTAACTAAGTCCCCTGAGGCTGTAAGAGTCACTGCCAAAGGTTTCATGTAAGTGTAAGTGTTACCGCTCATTGATTCACAAAGTTTTGTCCGATGTTATTCCTATTACTTGTGTGACAGTACAGGCTCATCTTGAACTCAGAAACACCCAACAAAAATTTCCAATTTGACTATTCCTCTTATTCTCTTAAATTCAAACCAGTAAACTGAGTTTTATTAGTTTGAATGGAAATTATTGTGCAAGTCATAGAGTCATCTAAATCTCCAAAATTGTCTACAACATTATGGTATTACACTTGAGAGTATTTAAATTATAGTTCTTAAGTACCTCAACATAAAACTTTGTTCAGTATAATTTTAGTTCCAAGCATAGCCGATTCTAATTTCCGTAAATACAGGCTTTTCTCATCAGTGGATCTTCTCATATTTTATCTTCTCATATTTATAAACATGTTACGAATAAAAAGGTTAGATAAGACTTTAGATCAATACCTAGAAGTTAGATAAATACCTAAAATTAACCATAAGGTCAAATGATATCCAGTTTTAAGGTTTTGAATATCTATTGTCCAACTAATCTCACCACCACCACAGCTTTCCTCTCGTACAGCTGGATTGATACATGAATCTTTAGAGTGTATTTGTTTCACTGCAAAGTTATCCTGCCCACGGTGGCTGTTCCTGTTAAAAGCTTTTCCTTTCAACTGTCCCCTGTCTATAACTACCCTCTATCTCAGCATTGAAGATAAACAGGAAAATAAAAAATGATTTATAAAGAAATGATTAACAGTTGTATGGTAATGAACTGTGTAATGGCATATGTAATCAATTCATTTAAAGACAACGCTTATTATATTCTTATGCTTTTTAGAGAAGAAAACATCCAGAAAAACTAAAAATGCCTAAAATACTGACCACTGAATTTTGATAATAGAGATAATCTTAAATAACTCATCAACTACTTATCAAGCACTAACTTTTCTGTCCTTTTTTTTTTAATCATCCCCAAATCATAATTTTGGGATTCAGAAGTATTTTTAAAAATGTTATCATTTAGAACTAAGGATTGTCCATATGTATTCTTTCTGTGTAGTTGTTTGTGGTTTAGCAAACACTTCCCATAATTCTAATATATTTTATTCTCAGAGATTTTTCAAGGTGTACTCTATATCCACCTTTTTCCTTTCTGCCACCCCATGTTACTGATGATTTTTTTTTCTCAGATAAGCACAGGAAGTTGCTTAATTAACCCAGCTAGTTAGGGGCAGACTTGTTAAGAAAACTGCACTCATTCTTACTCCAAAGTTTAGTGCATTTTTACTTCTTTTTTTTTTTTTAAGATTTTATTTATTTATTTGACAGAGATCACAAGTAGGCAGAGAGAGGAAGGCAGAGAGAGAGAGAGGGAGGCAGGCTCCCTACCAAGCAGAGAGCACAATGCTGGGCTCAATCCCAGGACCCTGAGATCATGACCTGAGCCGAAGGCAGAGGCTTTAACCCACTGAGCCACCCAAGCGCCCCTGCATTTTTACTTCTATCTGCACTGCCACTCATTTATGGTGAAAAGTTTAAAGAAAGAGAGGGGTTGGGAAGCAGGATAAAATGAGTAGGGAAAGAGAGGAAGAAAAAGAATGAAACAGCATCATGGTATTGAATTATCTACCCCCTGAGATTATCTAATAAACGTTAAACACAAAAGAATCTGATAATAGTTTACATTATGCCACTTTTTTTTTTAACATCTACTAGATAACTTCATACTTAAGAAGATTGTTCTTGACCAAATAGTGACATGTAATTTATGTGTGTTCTCCCTCATCATAGGGCCTCTGTGTGGACTGTTGACTTGACTGTACTTCCTGAGCAGTTAAGTCTTTCTTCAAATGTTTGCTGCTATGTCCCTTTAATGTAACTGTTGACAATTTTACTTAAAAATGCAATAATCTCACAGTGCTCATCATGGACAACACTGTACCTAAAAAGTAAAAAATGGAATAAATTCCTCCTTCCCTGGTTCTCTTCAATTTAATCTGCTCTCTCCATTGTATCCATCACTGAACATTCTATCTACTTTGCTCATTTATTATATTTGCTGCCTCTCACCGCTGGCTAGAAGGTAAGCTGCCTGAGGGCAGGGATTTTTGCATATTTATTTTTTATCATCTATCTCTCCCTCTAGAATAGAACCTAATGATGGCAGGACTTTTTGTCTGTTTTATTAATTGATATAATCTAAGTGCCTAAAACATTACCTACCATATGATTATCAGTCAATATTTGTTTATTAAATTGAAAACTGGAGTTCAGGGTGTAGTATCAATATAAAAGAACTATAAGGCATGGTAATTACCCACGATACTTACAATCTGCTATCAGCATGCGACACCTGTGCTTTTTGGCTTCAGTTCTGAGATACTCTTATGAATATCTGAGTACATGACAATGACGGGGAAAGTGGGACAGTAGGGAAATCCTGTGCCCACTCAGAAAACTTTATAGCTGTAGTCTGTCCTTTGAGGTGCACAATGTCATGTTACAAAGGCTAAGTTAACATTAACACGGCATCCCACAGCAATCAGAAAATCCATGACTCTCCACTGGATGCCAACACACTGGGTGGAAAGCCCATGATACAACTTTACTCTTCATTTGAAACATTTCTATATTGTATTAGAGTACTGTGTACTATTTCATTTTATTTCACCAGTGTTCCAAATGTAGGCTGGGGTTTCGTGCCAGGTGGCATGCCTGAGACACATAAAGATTTTATGGATAACAGATGTAGAGAAATGTATGGCTTTCTCAGATTTACTGAAGACATATATTAAGAGTTACACAGTATATTCATTTTGTTAATCAATATTTAAGGTAATGAAATTGTTTCCTAAATATATCCCTTCCAAATTCCATTTGAATCCTTATGAACTAAATATAAATGGATTAGGGTTTAAAATAAAGATAATCATTTGTTCAAATTTTATATTGCCTTGTGTAAACAGAAGTAACAAAATCATATTAAAACATGCAAACTTATATGTAATATAGTGGGCTATACATAAATTCTAGCTCATGTGCCCCAAAATATTCCCTTTTTATTGTGCATTTTTTGGGGCCACCATTTCCCTTTTTATTCTGTAAAAATCTCCTCCCCATTTGTAAAAGGAGTGCATTTTAAAAGAATTGTATAAACAGGGAAATGGATTGGAAATAGAAATATTTAAAGTTGCTTTACTTTAGAATGAAGACAGTTTGTTGTGACAAGAACTATAAAACAATGTTTTTTTATTCTTTCAAAAATAGGAATACTAAAAATACTGTTTTTATACCAGTTTCCACTTGAAAGAATATCTTGCAACCCTGTTGTTGAATTGTATAATTTTCTTAAAATATTTCAATGAAAGATAAACAGTATTGAAATTGGATGTGTCTCAAATAAGACATTAATTTAAAATTGTGTAATCTGATGACAGCCAATTTTATTAAGTAAGCGGATTCCATATGTGGTATTAGGAAAATCATTTTTTGATTTTGATAGTTGTATATTATGGTGGATAATCTTGTAATGTACCATTATGTCTGAAGATATTTTCTGTTATTCTAAATCCAACTTATGATTATTTAGTCTACAAATGCTTAAACTAAAACTTTCAAGGTAGTGGTTAACAGTTGTTTTCAAAGCAAATCCTAGGTCTGTGAAGGCATTCCTTAATATTTTCTCTTTCTTTCTTTTTTGGCAGTAAGAATTTGATTTGTGTTCATGTTCGGAGTTCCTTCAGTGTTCGTAGTTTGGCTGTTGAAATCTATACTTCATATGATCTCATTGTACTGCCTGCATTTCATTAATGACTGATTCTGTCTAAGGCTTGGGGAGTGAAATATTTTTCATATGACACTACCCAAAATGAGTGTAGTGCACCAGCTGCAAAAACCACAGACCATCTGATTTTGTGGCTTTTGAGGGTGTAAAAAGTTCAATTGCTTAACGTAAAGCTCATATCTGTATTATACCATATGGAAGTAGGACTACTGTAGACTTAGGACAAATGTAAAAAATATTATATTCCCATCAGTAGTCTTGTTTCAAATAAAGATGAGTAATGTACTTATGTTGCATTTGACCTTATTAACCTTTGGCTGCTTAATTATGGTTTTTATAGTTACTATCACAAATACCAACTTGAACAAAGAAAGAAAAATAAATGATTATGTACAGATTTATAATAATTATCATGATTTTAAAGATAACTTATGGTTTTATAGGATTTCTATTATAAAATTTTAAACAATGTTAATGATGTAGAAAATTATAAAAATTACAGATCTAAGTTTTAGCTTCATTTAAAAATAATTTGATCTTGAGTAATTTCAAATCAGTTGATTTATAGGAATTGTAACAAAACAAACTTAATTTTAAAATAAATGAGAAGATTTATATATGCCCTTGGTTCTGATATACCTGTGATCTTGTTTTGATAACAGCCATTTAAACCAAGTAATAATGTTTTACAAATGATGATTATAGAAAATAACTTTGAGAAATCCCCAACCTATAAATGATATATGTATGTACCACCAAAATAATATGTGTCTACTGGATTGTTTACTAGACTTCCTCTGGAAAACAAAATGTACATATATATGTGTATTTGTGTGCACACACACAAATAGATACACATATATACTTACATGTTAATATTAACTATTCTAATATTTATCATAAATTTTTAATGCATATTAAATATTTTATTTAAATATATATGTATATATTGTTTACAGTAGGGAAAGTGTAAGACATATTCACATGCATTCTTGCGTTTCATATTTTCTTGGTAGATTTGCAGTGCCAGTTTATTTCTAGTCCACCGGCGGCTAATGCTGTCACCCCCACCAATTTCATACTGCAGCAACAATTCCAAGCCTGAAATTTGGTACTCAAACACATAAGGTTATATCAAAAGAGAGTCTTAGAAAATTTCCTCAAATAACAGGCGTTTATTTTTGGAAAATATCTGGCAGACTTACATATGAGTATTTTGTACATTGAACAAGATATGAGGTTACTAAAATAAACTTTGTCAATTGCTGACTTAAAAAACAAGCATGTGTGGGGAAGTAGGTTAGCAGAAGAAGAATGTGAGCGATCCTGGGGTCAATTAAACAGCATAAGGGGAAGTGACTTGTCAGAGGTTCTAAACCTATTAGGAAAGAGTTAGGACTTTCTTGCTACCCAATTTCTGGTTAATGTAAAATAAATAATATATTCATGCACATTATTTAAAAACCTTGCCACTTAAAAAAAAGGACTTTTAAAAGAAAAACTGGTGAAAAGCTATAATTTTAAAGACACTCTAAAATGTAAAACTGGGTGCCTGGGTGGCTCAGTCGGTTAAGCATCTGATTCTTGATTTCAGCTCAGGTTATGATCTCAGGGTTGTGAGATTGAGCCCTGCCTCAGGCTCCATGCTAGGCATGGAGCCTGCTTAAGATACTCTTTGTTCCTCTCCCTCTGCCTTTCCCTGTCCTTCAAAAAATAGTAATAAAATAAAATGTAAAAGCAGTCTGGAAACTTGTGAATGGAAACACAATCAAAGAAAAAATCCTCACATTTCTAGATAATCTGACTATATAAAAGCCTCTACTCTTTTTTCTTAAAGTTTTATTTGCTGGATTCTTAACCATACTGTTAAATAGTCATATAGATTATGACAGTTGAAATAGGAGAGCTTTACCTCAAGAACCATCAAGGTTGTCTAATTACCTTGAGCAACATTGGTAAAAGGAAACCTTTTAACAAGTGAAAGCTTAAACATTAGATACCATGATAGAAGTGTAACTTTTTTATATCATTGACGTCAAACTGACCGTTATTTGGCTTTTTCTTTTTTATTCTTTATTCCATTTACTGTACCTTCATTGATTCATCTTTCTTTCCCATATTTTTCTTCTTTTCTTCCTTTTGAGGACTTCCCTTTTCATGTACTCATATTTTTCTTCCCTAGATGTTTAAGACATACTACTTCATGTCATTAAAAATGAGGTTCTTGTACGTTTCAGTTTTCTTTTTTTTTCTTTTTCCCCTTTCTCTCCTACTTTACTTTCTCTGTCCCTGCTTCTGGTTCTCCTCTTTGATTCTACTCCACTAGGAACTTTAGTAAGTCAAAACTTCTTTAGAAATTTCCAGCATACCTATTACGTAGCTTTGTATCAGCTGTTTCTGATTCCTCTTGCAAAGCCTGGTCTTATGGAAATAATACCGGCCAGAATCCAAGTCATTGGCTGAGTCCAACTCTCGCCCCAGCTTTCTTATCTTCAGACTGACTTTCTGTGCAACTCTAAAATTCTATGAAGTATGCTTAGATGTATGGAGTCAGGAACGCTAGAATTTTTACCTTTGGAAGAGAGAGGGATGCTTTTACAAGGGCTGCATAATGTAACAGCACCCTACCCTGCAGCAGTCTCCAGCTTCAAGTCAGAGGATCCAAGCATCAGTTCACAGCTATACAAACCTTGCCTCAGTTTTCCCTGCCAGCCAAATGGGCTCATGACAGGAGCAGAATCTATGGCAATATAAAGTCCAAAATACACTGGGCAGCCAAAATTTTAAGATTCTAGTTGTGAACAATGTCTGAAGATTATAGTTCATAGAGGGGGATGTAGACTTCTAGAGAGGCACATTCCTCTGGCTGAATAATGCATTCTATCACAAAATATTATAGAGGCAGTTTTAGACATTGCTTTTGTTCCAACAATGATTGTGGCTTTACCATGTTTTTTCTATTCCTCAAAAGCACCTTAAACTAAATATAGATCTCCGATGCAATTGAGAGACACTTGAAGCAAATGGTAACTAACATTTAATAGCTAAGGCATTTCATTAAAAGTTCTCTTAATGGGATCGGGAGGGAGACAAACCAAAAGAGACTCTTAATGTCATAAAACAAACTGAGGGGGGTGGGGGGGAGAGGGGTTGGGAGAGGGTGGTGGGGTTACATTATATGTTTAAATAAAGCTTAAATTAAAAAAAAGTTAAAAGTTCTCTTAATATGTGACAGAGTATTTATTATAAGAATATATAGGTTTAAGAAATAAAATTCAGAGGGTAAATCATTAACAATATTGTGAGATGGGAGCTATTATCATTCCATTTTAGTGATAAGGAAGATGAGCCTTATAGTTGTTGAGTGAGGATCCCAAAGTCACAAGCCAGTGAATAGTGGGACAGGAAACAATGTTAGAACTGTCTTTTCATTAGGTAAATCAAATAATTTTGCATTTATCATTTATTCTATTTTTCCTCGTGGCATATATGTTTTGAGTGTATGACACTTATTTACTAAAAGTGTATGATATTTAAAACATCATAAAACTGTTTCTAAGATTCTGTTATGTAAAGAACAATATAATTTTACTTAAGAGGCATTTTGAGTTTCGTTTACTTTACCAAAAACCTGGTGCGAATTTTTTGCCTTACATCTTCACTCGTGTATTAGCATGCTTTATAGTCAATTAAACATGAAAATAGGAGAAATAATAATTTATGGAGATGCATACTGGTATGGATGGGGTTTATTAATTAAGTCAATTAGTGTCTAAAATCCTAGGTTAATCTTATTTGTTACACTTATAATGTTTCCGAATCATAAAATAATTGCATAATTATGAATTACACATTGATTAAAGTGATGTTTAAAGATGACCATAGTTGGACTTGTGGAATATCTCTTGAGGAAATTCCATGAAACAGAATCCCCCACTTACACATAGAGAAAATGACTTTAAAATATCACTAAAGATCTATGTAGCACTATATGTCAATAAACAATGCCTGTCTAAAAATTAGCCACATGTAAATATACCCCAAATGGATGAAAAAATAAATGGTCATTACCACTCAAAATTGACCTTTTTTTAATGTTTCTTTGTTGCTGATGCTATTTTTTAGAGTCATTGAACATTCTCCTTGTATGAATCTCTCAGTGCCTCGTTTACTGTCATTTGCAGTGTAGTACTGAGGTCACTCAAAATGAAGTTGGCCATGGTGTCTTGATTAAGCTCCTCTCATGGGAGTCTTAGCTATGGCTGCCGGAGCCTTTCAGTTTTTGTTGACTCTAATTCCAGAGGTCAGGGGTAACTAAGAAGGCATTTTTTTTTTTTTACACGTTTAACAGCTTTAATGAGGAATATTGATGTAAATGGCATATATTTAGAGTGTATAATTTGTTAAGTATATATGTCTGTACAGACGTCATCACCGTCAGGATAATGGACACATCTGGAAACCGCAAAGCTTTTTCCTGCTCCTTTATGCCCCTTGTTCCCACCCATACTTGCCTCTACCTCTTCTGCAGGCAACCACTGGTTTGCTTTATGTCATTATAGATTAGTTTGAATTTTTTAGAATTTTAAATATATGGAAAATATCTTTGCCTGTACTCCTTTTTGTCTGCCACTTTTCGCTCATGTTAATTATTTTGAGATTCATCTATGTTGTGTCTATCAATTCCATCTTATTCTGGAATAATATTATACTACCTGCATTATACGGTTTTTATCATTTCACTTATTAATGGACACTTGGATTGTTTTCAGGTTTGGGCTGTTAAGCATCAGTCTGCTTTTGGGCATTTATGTACAAGTTTTTATGTGGACATAGGCTTTCATTTCTCTAGGGTAAACACCTGGAGTGGAATGGCTGGGTATAGAGGTGTACATTTAACTTTTTAAGAAACTGTTTTCCAAAGTATTTGTGTAATACTATATTCCCATCAGCATTGAATGAGGATTCCAATTTTATCTATCCTTGCTAAAATTTGATATGGTTCATCTTTAATTTAAGCCATTTAAATAGGTATGTGGGATGCCTGGGTGGCTTAGTCAGTTAAGCTGCTGCCTTAGGCTCAGGTCATGATCTCAGGGTCATGGGACTGAGTGCCACAACAGGCTCCCTGCTCAGAGGGGAGCCTGCTTCTCCTTCTGCCTGCTGCTCCCCTGCTTGTGTGTGAGCTCTCTCTCTCTGTGTCAAATAAAGAAGATCTTAATAAATAAGTAAATAGGTATGTGGGGGTATCTCTGTGTAGTTTTAATTTGCAGTTTCTAAAGGATTAATGATGTTGAGTATTTTTCCTATGCTCATTTCTCTCTATACCTTTTTGAAAATGTCTGCTCAAATATCTTGCCCATTTTTGAAAGGATTTATAGAAAGCGGCAAGGACCCTTCTTGCATTGACAGATATATTTCTTTTTTTTTTTTTTTTAAGATTTTATTTATTTATTTGACAGAGAGAGAGAGAGAGATCACAAGTAGGCAGAGAGGCAGGCAGAGGGAGAGAGAGAGAAGGAAGTAGGCTCCCTGCTGAGCAGAGAGCCCGATGTGGGGCTCGATCCCTGGACCCTGAGACCATGACCTGAGCCGAAGGCAGAGGCTTAACCCACTGAGCTACCCAGGCACCTCGACAGATACATTTCTTATCTAAAGAGTTGTTATGAGTTATCCTGCCACAAGTTCTGTAACTGTGTTGAAAATATAAAGTTATTCTCATGCCTCTTTATGTAGCATTTGAGAGTCAGTGGTCTATTTCTGTTGCAATGAGATTTGATCAATACAATAAACTTATTTATTTGTAAAATAAAAGTAAACTATTAGAATAAAGTATAATTTATACCATTGCTCTTTCAAGAATATATAGGATGTTGATGGCGTATATGTTGTTGGTAAGTACATCATATCAGTTGAAAACTTAATAGCTTTATTTATTTATTTTTAATTTTTTTAAGGATCTTATTTTTAAGTAATCTTTACACACATTGTGGGGCTTAAGCTCACAGCCCTGAGACTAAGACTTGTGTGTTCTTCAGAATGAGCCGGCCAGGCACCCCAGGAGCTTTATTATATATGAAATGTGAATACTGGGCACTATTATCTTTAAAAAAGAAGAATAAATTATTATGTGTCTAGAATAAGTAGTAGTCTTTCAATAGTAATTTTAAGGTAAATTGCAAATATTGGTGCTTGTTAATCTAAATAAAATTATAACTCAATCAAAATTCAGTTGCTTCTACTTTATTTTCTTAAAAGTTGTCAAATATATTTGACTTTAAATATATTTTGTTTTACTTACTTTTATTAAATATATTTATTTTTCTCTATCACCAGAAAAAGTATCATATAAAGTAATAATTAGTTTTCCCGAATGTTACAACATAGAATGTATAACCTGGGCTCCTTGAGATAGAAATCATATTCTATATCATATTGTCATGCAATATGAATAAGTGTTAATGGCATAAATGAGGGAATCTGTTTTTAATACCTCTTCCTGCATTTTTATGGAGGTACTTTAATTATTGTATAATCAGATGTATTAAACAGCAATATGATAAAAAAAGAACCAAACCACCTATACACACGCGTGCATGCTCACACACACACACACACACACACCTGTGTTTTTAAAAAAGTTGATATAGGTTCTTCATTGTAACACTGTTACTCTTTTACCAGATGTAGGAAGACTGTATAGTATGCACTGATTATGATGTGTCAGATGTTATTTCCATGTCTGAACTGGGTGTAATTTCACGTACATATATTTTCTGCACTTTGGACCTCAGGACATTAGTACAGTTCCTCTTCAGCCTTATTTTAGAATTTTACTTTGTTATTAATCCAGAAGGCAGCAACAATAGCAAAGAACAACAAAGAACATCATTTTATTCGTTTGTTAGGCCTGTGGTAATAAAGTACCACAGATTGTGGGGATTAAACAACGGGATTTATCTTCTCACAGTCTGGAGGCTGGAAATTTGAGGTCAAGTTGTTGGTATAGTTAGTTCCTTCTGAGGGGTGAGAGGAAGATTTGTTCTAGACCTTTCTCCTTGGCTTGTAGATGGCTGATTTCTCCCTGGGCCTTCACATTGTTTTCCTTATGTGCTTCCTATTGCCCACATTTCTTCTTCTTATAAAGACATGGTCATATTGGATTGGGGTCCACTCTTAGGACCTCATTCTAACTTAATTACCTCTCTAAAGATCTTCTGTCCGAAAAGACAGTCACATTCTGATATACTAGGGAATAGAACTTCAACAAATGAATGGGGGCAGGGAAGAGGGACACAATTTAGCCCATAACAGTCGCCCTTTATCCTAGTAGTTCTAAAATTATATTTATGGTGTTTTTGACAGCTTCATAAATGAAACCTCAAAGTCTAATTTGAATACTCAGGAAACTATATTCCTGAATCCTTCAACCCACTAGTACAGAGAAGAGAAGTTTTGTTACTTCACCTGCAATGAGCTTAGGCTGAGAAGTATCTAATCTCTCTCTCAAGAGCTGGAATTTCTTGAGACCCCCTCATCAGCTTCTCACCAGTGGTCCATTTGATAAGTCCTTTAGTTCCATCCAAAACCCCACAGAACTCCTTGTATCCTGGCATGACAGAAATCTTCTAGCCACGTGTTCATGGCCAACGGCAAACCCTTCTTGTCAAAATTTGCTGTTTGAGGTCTCACTTCCTCACTCATGTATAGATGATCTTCTCTAAGGCTCCTGTCGTTCACAAAACTTTCCTCAGATGTCTCTCTCCTGTTGCCATTTGGTAAGCCGTAGATGAGCCTTTTCTCTATCCAGAGCTCTTTTCAGCAGAGTTTGAAGGCAGGTTTAATGTCATCCTTGGTCCCCAAGCCAACTCTCACTCTTTCAACTGTACCTCAATAAAAGATGATGTTCACATACCTCCAAGCACAATTCCGAGCATATGAGCTGCAATACCGCCCTCCTTTTTCACTGTGAGGTCATATTGGAATTTGCATGAGAGTGATGCCATTGTGGATTGAAACAACATTCTAGTTTCTTTTAAAGGTCATCTGAAAATGTGGATGATTTCTGTATTAATGCTTTACTGCTATATTCCTGATCGCTGAAACTTACCTTTAAAGGAATAACTCCTTTTATAAAACTAACTCTTTAAGGCTCAGGTCACTCAACTAGGCCACCTTCTCTTCCCCTGGTCTCCACTGTCGTCCTTGGAACTTTAGGTCACTTCTCACATTCAGCAAATAATGTGGCATGTAGCTTGTAGTCTTCCTCCCCATTCCTCATCTCACCATCATACTGGATGATGTTTCAGTTTGTGTATGACTTATTTCAATGGCTGCATAGTCTCACTAGTCCATGTGGCCTTTATTTCCACTCTCCTTTAGCACCCCACTCCTGTTGTCACATCTGAACTTTGTTATTATCTGAAACAGCTTCATTCCCTAAATCTAAAAATCAAGGATTCTGTTGTCTGGATTACCTTTATCTTGTCATCTCTTTGACTTCCTATTTCCACTACATAGTCACTGGTCATGAATTTCTCTCAGCCTTTCTCCCTTTCTGCAATAACTTTGGCTTCCATTCTCATTCACCCTTTTGCTATACCCGTTTGGCAGAATGCCAGCAGTGGTGAAGAGGTGCCCACCAAGGCTGCACATTCTTTCCATCCCCTCCCATCAGCCTGTTGGGGGAAACAAACAAAGGTGAATCACTCCCATCTTAAAAAACAAAGGCCCCTCTGGACCCTGTAGATGGTATTTCAGTTCTCTCCTATTCTCTCCAAATCCAAGTTTCTAAATGACCTCTATCTTCCCTCCCCACCCCCGCCATATCATATACGTTTGTTCTGTGAATACCAGTTCAGTTATTTTTAATTGATTAGGTGTCAAATCACATATACATGAAAAATCTACAAATGACGTTTCTAAACTTTTTAAATATGAGATATTTGGAAAGTATATGTTGTGAAGAGAGTGTAACAGGTGTGTAATTACAGCTTTGATGTATATATTTAATGGCAACTGACATTAATTTCTTATGGGAAAACAAATGAGCACTGCTCTTTCTTTTTCCGTTGCTATTTGCAATCCTGAATTTTGCTCTTTGAGGGAATGAATAAGTCATCCATTTATAATTATTTTGTAATACATGACATATATATAACAATATCCTAACTTTTGTTCTCTATGTCTTAGAGTATTACAGTGGTGAAAAAATACTCTTTTGTTATCAGAATCAGCTCCCTCCACTTCTAGGATTTAGGGAAATAAAAATAATGGGCACTCTTTCAGAAACACACCAGGCTACTGGGGAACTGAGCACCTAGCCTGACCTGTGTGGGCCCCTCTGTGGAGTGAGCAAGTACCAGGTTAGTTTGGCCTCCATAGGTGGTTCAAGTCTGGAATGAGATCAAACTTGACTCTCACTTTGATTTACCTGTCCCATGGGGAGGCTGGAGCTACTTTGGGCTTTTAGGCTTGGGGCCTTTTCTATAAAGGTACCAGAATATCCAGTAACCATATGTGCAGTGTTTACCTTTGTTCTGGAGAAACAGAAATAAAGAATTCATTTTTTAAAAATAATACACTTAGGTCAGAAATCAGGTACAATCATTTCTCTGAAGATTCTTCCTGTTTTCTGTGGTTCAGATGAGATTCTTTTGGAACGTAATGAAGACTGCATTTTGGACCTGTATTTCAGTGGCCTGAAACATGCCACAAAGCTGATTTTTATTTGAAACAAGTTACTTATGTCATTTTTAAAAATCACTAACCTTTGATCTTGTATATCGAATGAGCGACAAGTAGACTTTGTGTATCTGCATGGACCAAATGCTGTAGCCTGGTGAAGGGGATAGCTAAAGCTAGTTGAGGAAGAATTGTTGAATAGCATTGCTTCTTATATTTATGGGAAAGGTGTCTCTGTAGCCTTTCATGCTCTGTTCATCTAGTGCTATGGACTCTCTGCTTCTCTCATGTGGCCATTAACTTTTCAACATGGATAATCATTTTGCTTACATTTTGGTACTTCAGATGCTAGAATCCTAAAGCAATAGTTAATTCTGTTCAGACCACTTTTGCCCTTATTTGATAGGTTCTGGCCTTTTGCCAGACTTTTAGTCAGTCAGTTGCTCTCATTATTATCTTTATTTTCATTACTTATTATTGCCTAACCAAGTGCCTCCATTGAATTTTATAAGACTAACTGGCTTTTCCCCTTAAGAAGCCCTAGGTCATAAAAAAAATTTAGCCTTACTTGCTCATAGTAATAAATAAATGAGTAAATAAATAAATAAAATGTATCTTCTAGTACTTGGAGTAACTTCCAGTTTCAGTTAAGGAACTGATTTTAATCTTACCACATATTTGCATTTTGTCAATTTTGTGTGCCTCATAGGTTGGTTAGTGACTGATCTGAGAAGTAATTTCATGAAATTACTAATCATCTTGCTATAAGCTACAAGATACAAAGGACATTCTGTTAATTCAGGGTCAGACCAGATGGTAAGGCAAGAAGGTGGCCTCTATGTGGCTAGACTTGAAAATGCACAATTGAGAAATTAAACAAGGACTCCAGGAAATAGCACCTCTAGGAAATATTTCCAGGAAATAACACTCAGTTAGAGGGTAAGGAATGATTGCTGGTTGCTGTAAGTGCAAGCATCATATATGTGTAAATACTGACAAGCTTGAAAGCCTGGGTTCAAAATCAAGGAAAGCTTTGTGAGTACCACATGTTATTATAGATTTCTTAAATAGTGTCAGTGAGAGTAGTTAAAAAAACATTTTTATCAGTTAAACTGATAAAACAGAGGCATCGTTCTAGTGTTTTTGTCAGAGCTGAATAATGGTAGTTGTGCTTCAAAACAATGATAGGATCCTTGTGGCATATTGTAGACGTAGACTTCATAAATTATATTCATAATTGAATTTAGCATCCATCCCAAACCAAAGAGACACAAGGCTAGTCCATAGTACTCAAACATTTTCTTAGGCATAAGGTCTCTGATATTTATGTGTATGATGTGGGGAGTGGTCAGTTTTTGCCAGTGAGGAGCATATTTGAACCATTTGCCAATAAGAAAAGAATGAGTGGAGAAAGTCTTAGTCTCAGCTTGCAGAATGCTTGGAAGAAGTACTGGTATACTATCTAGATTATCATACTTTTCCTAATAAGTTGATTAATACTCAGATTTTTTTCCTTGAAAAAATTTGAAAACCATTGTAAGACTATAAGGATGGACTTTCATTTGCTGAGAATTTATCATAATGATACATATGATTGCATGTATTTTGGGTGCTCACCAGTACAAAGTAGCACCATGTCTTAAAAAAGTACTGCTCCTGAGTTAATAACTGTAGCCCGCTATCATCTGGAATAAGTTTGGAAGTGATAAGAAATCTAATTCAAATGGCAAAAAAAAGGGGGGGATTTATTGATTCAGTTAGTTAGATATCAAAAGTTAGTTTGTGGGGATACCTGGGTGGCTCAATGAGTTAAGCATCTGACTCTTGATTTTGGCTCATCTTAGGGTGCTGTGATCCGGCCCCATGTTGGGCTCCCAGCTGGGAGTAGGGTCTACTGAAGTTTCTTTCTCCCTCTCCTTCTGCCCCTCCTCTGCTGCCTATATGTTCTTCCTCTTTCTCTCTCTCAAGGAAAAAAAAAAAAAGGTTTGGATTTCAAATTTGCTTTGCTTTGTTAGTTCAGAGCTGTCCTGAATGGTTTGTCAACTTTGCCTACTATATCTCCTTCTCTAGACTATGAGCTTTGTCCTAAGCCTCATTCTAAGCTATCTTCTATCAGTTGTTCCAAGATGGCTGCCACTGCTCAAAGAACTACATGGTTCTCCAGCCACATCGTAGAAGAGAAGAAGGCAATTCATTAAATTAACATTAGCTTCATTAGTTTAAGGGTAATCCCATCCTTTCTGCCCACAACTGGTTCAGAAATTGTCATGTGATCCAATTTTTGTCAGTGATAAATGAGGAAAGGTTGGCAGGAGGCTACCAGGAAAGTAACTCCTTGCTTTTAGAGAGCAACAAGAGGCATGTTCTCCCTTTCTTGCCTGCCACTTTCATCTATTTCATTCTCTCCCCTTGTTCCCTCCCTCCTACCCCTTTGGATAGAAAAAAAGAAAGAAGCATTTTGCCTTAATTAGTCCTATGAGGAAAATGAGATTCAAGATAAACCCAATGCTGTGGAGCCTTGATGATATTATTGAGTCACTAAGTCAATCTACTCTCAAATCCACCCAAACTAATTTTGAATTTCCTTATGTGTTTTGTGAAAATACAATTTCTTCTTCTTTAAGCCAGCAAATCAGGTTTTCTGATGCTCTTAGCCAAAAATACCCTAAGCAATGCAGTTTTTAGGCTGAAATATTGGTTCTCATGCAAATGGAAGATTGGTATTGGAAAGCTACCACAATATTTACTGTACAACCTAAGCTATAAAGAATAGAATCAGCTCTTCATTACCCAAGCTAATAAATACAAACAGAATAATGTATAATCAAAATTTACAAACCATTCAGAAATCATTTAGTTTGGCTTTGAGTAACATTTGGTATTTTATGCGCAAAGGATCCCACATGTTTTATCTTCTTAAAACCGAACAGTGTATACTTTAGATTTATTAGGAACTACTGGCAATTTTGTAGTTTGTTCAGTCCCTTAAGGCCAGGGACACAATGTTGGAATAGAATACCATCATTGTCAACCAAGATAGATCTGCCCTTCCTTTACTTCTCTTCAGAGCCTTCTGTCTTCCTCTGGGTAGAATAATGCTTTGGTTTCAAAGGTCTCCCACAGAGAAATGTTAGGGAAATATGAATAAAAATTAAGGACTGTACTCAAATGATGATAAAACTATATAACAAATTATATTTGGTGTTAAATGTCAATAAGAATGCGAAAGCACAATTTACCTAAGATGATTAAGAATTGATTTCAGTCTCATGTAAGAAGGTAGAGAAAAACAAACATGGAAATGCCTCAGTGGACTTAGTTTTTCCTAACCAATATGAAAGAATGGTTCATAGTATAAAAGGAGAGTGAATATTGGGAGATAGATGCCATATTAAATTAATTAATATTAATCATATTAAATTAGAATTTGAAATGGCCAGGGAAGAAATACCTAGATATGGTCAGAAATAGATTGTATGCTATAGGAAAGTAAGTTTCAAGTATAATTTGTTTAGCCATAATAATGATAGTTCTATACTTGAGAATGCTCAAATTTTACAAGTTATTTCAATGGAAAAGAAAAAAAACTTAGGAACAAGAGAATTGACAAAAAAGTTGATTTTTCCATAGGAATTTAGTAACGTGTGTGTGTGTGTGTGTGTGTGTGTGTGTGCAATCAGTTTACATTCACACAATTCAACAAATTAAACACTTGATAACATCTTGGGAGCTTCGCCTCTTATTATTTTTGGCATTGTCATTAATTCATGATGTCTTAAATATTATTACAGTTTTTTTTGCAAAGGATTATAAAAAACAAAATGAAAGCCCACTCAAAATAAGCAGTGGCGTTGCTTATAAAACACATTTTTTCCAAGACTAGACTGCTAGTCCTTAATGAAGATTGAAAGGTAACCTGGAATGGTCTGTGTAGTGCAAATAATATCTCTAAGTCATTTATTATTTCTTTTAGTTACAAAGATCTGCTATAGTAAGAATGCTTAAAGATCTGGCTGAGCCCAGAGCTAAAAACACTAAAAAGGAACCTGGCCAAAAGGATGAAAGAGTTCAAATATAAAATTCTAACAATGTTGATATGGTGAAACTGTGATGGCTTTGGGGGTGGGATGGGGTGGAATAGTAAGAAAAAAAAAAGACAAATATTTAAAAATACAGTGAATATACAGCAAAAGGTTAATAAAAATTTAGATTCATGGCAATGAGAAAAATATCAAGGAAGGTAAACTCAAGATTGATGGAGGGCTTATAAAAATGGCAAGGAAAAAGAAACAAGTCTTTTTGAGGTGTGTCCAAACCAAAAGAATAATGCATGGGCTTGTTGCTTAGAACGAATGGTGTACTGTTAACAAATTATGGTTAGAAAGTAAAACTCAAGTCCTCCTTTGCTTCTTTGTCAAGGAGAGTGATCAGTAGTGGGTAGGAAAAACAGGTTTCAGAGGAATTCTAAGCTAAGTGAGCAATAGAGAGAGAATACTTAGCTACTTTAATATCCAGGAGCATACAGAACATAGGTACTGAAACAACTTATGGTTATCATGAAACCAAAGTAGGGGATGCTTGAGACCGCAAGCATAGAAAGAATTTAAACAATTGGAGATGAGCTGAAAGGGCAAATTTTTAAAAGTAGAAAAGCTGGATACTAGTAGAAAGTCCATATTGGTCTTGTGATTTTGATAATGAAATAAGTTTATGAGCCTGTAGAAGTTTTGATATTACTAAGAAACAAAATTTTTTTACTGAGTATATGCTATGCAAAATCAAACTTTTCTTTTTCGATAGACTACTTAGTGCATGCTGTGGATATAATTAACCTTCATTATAGCAAGGCTTTTTGGCCAAATCTTTGAAAATATTTGCGTGGACAAGTTGGACAAAACTATACTGTAGAATTTAATGGAGCATAGCTGCCTGGATGATTATACATAAGGATTACTTCTTAATGGATGGAGAACAACTAGAAAAGAGGTCCATGATTGATAGGCCACAGACCCTATCATTTCCAACATTTATCAATGACTTTGAATGAGTAAAATATAGGAGACCTAACTATCAAATTTAGGGATGATACAAAGGTGGGAAGCATGGTTAATATAATCCTTATTCAAAGAGAGCTCAATGGGGAAATACACCAAAACAAAGCAAGCAAAAGTTAATAAGGATTATCTATTCTTTCTTCTATTCAGAGTTCACTTATTAAGCACCTTTTATATGTAAAGCACCTGGCTTACTGCTAAAGAGGTAGACATGAATAAGACATGTCCCTGTTTTAGAAGTATACAAGAGAAGACATTTTAACAAATAATTAAAATTAAATGTAAGCCCTGCTATACTATAAGCATGTACAAATTGTTAAGGAAGCTCAGGATTGTGAATAAATAATGGATTGAGTGGGAAGTATGAGACACAGGTTTTGGGATGACAAAAAATAGTAGGCATGCCTAGTTTAACATTATAAGGGAAAAAAATGTGTCAGTGGCATAATGTGACTGCCTTAAAATGTAAATGCGTTAAAATTATGTTTAAACAAAGTAAATAGGCATTGTTGTATTTGGGTCTGAGCTCACCTTTCAAAAGGATGTAATTAGAAATGTAAGAAGATAGAGATGTAGATCCAGGAGGAGATGGCAACTAAATAAATTCTCTTAGTGTTAATGAGGAGAAATCCTAACAATTGAGTAAATTATTGCTGTCTAATTCTTTCTGTAAGTATGTTTTTTATTCTTACCCGATCTTTTTAAAAATGATGCATTAAAGATGCTTGTAGGGGTGCCTGGGTGGCTCAGTTGGTTAAGTGACTGCCTTCAGCTCAGGGCATGATCCCGGGGTCCTGGGATGGAGCCCCACATCAGGCTCCTTGCTCAGCAGGGAGTCTGCTTTTCCCTCTCCCTCTACCTTCTACTCTGCCTGCCTGTGCACTCTCTCTCTCTCTCTCTCTCAAATAAATAAATAAATTTATTTTTACAAATGATGCTTATAATATTACTATAAGACATCTTCTAGGTTAGAAGTTACCTTTTTTCATATCCTGTCCCTTGTTGCTGATGTGTTTGTGTGTGTGTGTGTGTGTGTGTTTCAAAAATAAAATGTACACCTATGACAAGATAAAGGAGTGATCTTGAGGAGGTTTATTACTGATGTCTATAAGAGATTCTTGTTTAAAGGTCTTCAATAATTTTCAATAAGAATTATTTTAGAAGTTGGGGCGCCTGGGTGGCTCAGTGGGTTAAAGCCTCTGCTTTTGTCTCAGGTCATGATCCCAGGGTCCTGGGATCGAGCCCCACATCGGGCTCTCTGCTCCGTGGAGAGCCTGCTTCCTCCTTTCTCTCCCTGCCTGCCTCTCTTGCCTACTTGCAATCTCTGTCAAATAAATAAAATCTTTAAAAAAAAAAGAATTTTTTTACAAGTTTATGTAATTCAAGTCTTTTCTTTTAAAAGGCATTTCAGTTACTGAATTAAAACTCAGTAGAATTAGCCTCAAGTATTTAAAGTCTTTTGGAAGTTCATTTTCTGCTTCGAATTCACCGTGGTTTCATTGTAATGATGGTAGTGTCGCATTCCATGAAATTTGTTTCTCATAACAAATTAGTTCAAGGAAATTTACTGGAGAAAACAAAAAATTGTTTCTCATATCAGTATATTGAAAGTTGATGCTAGTGTTTCTGGCCTGGGACGGCATATATTTATTTTAATCAGTGACTGGTTAGCGCACTTGGCTACCCATGTTGTTAATGAAGCAGAGGTCATGGGTTTCATCCCCATGCAGGCCAGCAAGCTTGTCTTTGTTATGTGGCACAGGAGACGCCCCTCACCCCAGCCAGCTGGCTGGCAAATGTGTGCAGTTGGTGACAAGGAGAACTGGGTGAGACTGTGTAGATGGATTGGTGCAAATTCATCACCACAGCTAGGAAAATACCCGTGAGCAAATGCCTCCCTAATGGACAACACATGGTTGTTTATATTCAATTGAATTGTGGATATATAGTTTGTCATTAATCTTACTTAACAGAAAATCTTACTTTTATTTGATGGATAAAATAACTTCCTACCTTAAAATTTATTGGATTAAATTTTTATAACTGTGTTTGGCAAATATTTTTCATTCTGTTTCCATGTAATGTTCTTTTACATGTAAAATTTTGTAACTTTTTAGGAAATTTTGGATTTTCAATAGTCTTGTTTAGTTTGTAACGCAGTGGGCGAAAATCACCTGAGAGCATTGATGATTTTGATGAGAACAAATCAGTCTGCGCTGAATGCTAATTGTGGGGAATAAAAAAAAAAGTTAAATCAAGCACATAATCTTTGGCCATTCAGACATCCCTTCCTCTGCATTTATTAGTATGATTTGGGTAAAAGAGTAAATTTAGTATTGTCTTGGTATTTGGAAGTCTGTGTGCTTTAACCAGCACAAATTAAATTAAGCTATTCACTACTTTCAAAAAGGGTGCTTAATAATATTGAGTAAGCTTCCAAACTCAGTTTACTTCAGCATACACTAATTACTCCCATCTAATCACGCTGTATCATGTAATTAATATGAACATAGCTAGGATCCACTTTTAATTTTTTTTTTCCTTCCAGAGGCTCTCATAGAAAATAGCATTATGTATAATTAAAAACTACAACTTAAACAAGTCTAACTTTCCCTTTAAGAGCAGTCTGCATTTCCTTTGGTCATCTCAGATATTTCATAAGAGGCAACCTTACTATATAATTATATGCATTCTAGTTTAAAAATGGTGAGATTAATTTAATACAGCAGAAACCCACTTTATTCTTTCAGCTTAATTAATCAGCGTGTATCAAAACCTTAGTTTTAAAACAAGTAGATTATAGAATGTACACAGTGAATTCCTGTTAGACTCAAAATGGCTCTTTTAAACCTATTCAGAGTTTTGATTCTAATACAAAATGTAAAATATAAATGTTAAAACTGAGTACCACTATTGGTAAGGAAGTCTGAGAGCCATGGAATATATAATTACCTGGGCTTTTCAGAAATTAAAGCTCTGCGGTTTTCATTGTATAATTTTTTACATTGAAATGACTTCTGTGTTTAGAAAAGATTAATCTCTTTAGATCTCTCAAAGACCATTTTCAGACCACTAGGGTCTGACAATAGCCCTTTCCTGAGATCTTAAGTTGTTTCAATCTAAATTTTCCAATAAACTATAGCACAGTACAATTGATGGCAACCGTCGTGTAGATTTCTTTTTTTAAAATGTCGTTTCAAATTTTCCCTATGGAAAGTACTTCTCATACCTGACTTCCAAAAAAACAATTCTATGTTTACATTCTGTGGTTATTGGACATGCCATACAAAAGAGACAGAAAGGGAGAGATTGATTTAATTTTTCAGGGTTTTTTTGGTGGGAACTTAGGAACGTACTACTAATCATTTTTCCCGAAATTCCTATTTTTATGAGTTTTAGGGTTTTTACATTCAGTATGAATTCTTCTGTCAGAGTGCAGACCCATTGACAATACAATCATTTAAAAATCTAATTACTTTCACCTGTTTAAATAAGTGAAATTCATGCTGGAAAACGTGTGCAAACTGCCACAGGAAGTAGTTGAACTCCCGCTCAAGAAAGGTTTTTTTCCAGGCATCCTTTTTGTCCCTTGAGGTGTTAATGTCCTTTTAGAAGTCTGTATGGATTTGGTCTATAGCCATAGATTTGTGACTAAATGACTGTGTGATCGAAGCTACTAAACAGTAATAAGGCTTGATAATAGCTGTTTGAGGTTTATTTCAAAAGCTTCATGTCTAATCTCATTAGAATACCTATGGGTGCAAATGTTATTTTTCCCTTGTGTATTCTAAACATAGAGTAAATGACAGATCATAATTAATGTACTGAAAAGGCACATTTTGCCTTTGTTTTTATTTTACAATGCATATTTCAGCTAAACCTAACAAATATGCATTTGTTTTCTTTTTGTTTTTGTTTTAACTAAATAGCCTTCACTTACATATATAGAAGGAGAAGGGACATTTTTGTCACTGAACTCCACTGGCTTTAAACAAATCAAAACAAAAAGAATCCTGCCCTAATAGTCTTACAACATATTTGAAGCACAGCCTGTTGTTTGTTTGGGAAGATGAAGGGAATGTGTGTTATGAAATTTCTTAGCAGCCGTAGTTATACATTTTCAGTTGATAGACTTTTAAGCTGTCACATCTTTATTTTCTTTTCCTGGCAACAATTATTGCGTCATGAAATGAAGATAATTGTAATTTTGTTTTGTCTTAGATGCCATTTATAAGATATGTTATACATATTATTACCTCTCATTCCTATTAGTTTTTTTTTTTTTT
>RCUC01017874.1:0-24810 GCA_003697995.1 Taxidea taxus jeffersonii
ATCGAGTCCCACATCGGGCTCCTTGCTCGGCAGGGAGCCTGCTTCTCCCTCTGCCTCTGCCTGCCACTCTGTCTGCCTGTGCTTGCTCTCTCTCTCTAACTAATAAATAAATAAAATCTTAAAAAAAAATTTAAACAAACAAACAAACAAACAAAAAACCCTAGGGGAGAACACAGGCAGCAACCTCTTTGACATCGGCCAAGCAATTTCTCACTAGATAGGCTCCTGAGGCAAGGGAAATAAAAGCAAAAATAAACGCTTGGCGGGGCGCCTGGGTGGCTCAATGGGTTAAGCCTCTGCCTTGGGCTCGGGTCATAATCTCAGGGTCCTGGGATTGAGCCCCGAATCAGGCTCTCTGCTTAGTGTCGAGCCTGCTTCCCCTCCCTCTCTCTGCCTGCCTCTCTGCCTACTTGTGATCTCTTTCTCTCTCTCTGTCAAATAAATAAAAAAATAAAATAAAATAAAATAAACGCTTGGGACTTCATCCAAATAAAGTTTTCTGCACAGAGAAGGAAACAGTCAAAAAAACTAAAAGGCAACCTATGGAATGCAATAAGATATTTACAAATGACATATCTGATAAAGGGTTAGTGATCCAAAATATGTAAAGAACTCAGAAAACTCAAACTCAAAGCACCCAAAATGATGTTAACAAATATCCCATCCAAAAAAATTGGACAGAAGACATGAACTGACATTTTTCCAAGGAAGATAAACAGATGGCCAGCTGACACATGGAAAGATACTCAACCTTACTCACTATCAGGGAAATGCAAATCAAACTACAATGAGATATGGCCTCACACCAGTCAGAATGGCTAAAATTAAGAACACAGGAAACAACAGGTGTTGGCGAGGATGCAGAGAAAGGGGAGCCATCGTGCACTGTTGGTAGGAATGCAAAGTGGCAGCCACTCTGGAAAACAATGGAATGTTACTCAGTCATTGAAAAGAGTGAAATCTTGCCGTTTGCAACGACATGGATAGAGCTAGAGAGAATTATGCTATGTGAAGTAAGTCAGTCAGAGGAAAATACCATATGATTTCACTCATATGTGGAATTTTTTTTTAAATTAAAAAAAAATTTTTTTTTAGATTTTATTCATTTATTTGACAGAGAGAGATCACAAGTAGGCAGAGAGGCAGGCAGAGAGAGAGGGGGAAGCAGGCTCCCCACTGAGCAGAGAGTCTGATGCGGGGCTCGACCCCAGAACCCCGCCGAGACCATGACCTGAGCCGAAGGCAGGGGCCTAACCCACTGAGCCACCCAGGCGCCCCTCATATGTGGAATTTAAGAAACAAAACAAACAAACATGGGGAGTGGGGCTAGGAAGAGAGGCAAACCAAGAAACAGACTCTTAACTGTGGAGAACAAACTAATGGTGACCAGAGGGGAGGTGAGTGGGGGGATGGGTTAAATAGGTGATGGGAATTAAAGACTGCACTTGTGATGAGTATCGGGTATTGTATATAAGTGATGAATCACTAAATTCTACACCTGAAACTAATATTACACTGTATGTTAACTACCTGGAATTTAAATAAAAACCTGGAGGGAAAAAATACAGGATTTCCCAAAAAGAAAACTTCTCTCCATAAGAGGACATTAGTGCTATGAATGAAGGTAGTAACATGTTATTCACCTCCATCCACATAGAACTGAATGGAAATGAAGAGTGATCAGAAAGTATTCCCAAGGTGGGGTGAAGTGGAAGCAAGCACTCAGCCATCTCACACACTGAGACCAACACTATTTGATTTTCATGTCTCACGTTTCCAGTTATTTCTTCTGTGTTCCCAATAGTAAGATATTTTGCAATTCTTAAAATATTTGAAAAAAGAAATACACTTAGGTTATTTTTGACTCTTCCAGAATTTTAAAATATTTTATGCTCAAATACCTCATAGAAGCACTGTCACCAGGTGAGGGAGCTGAGGAGCTGTTCCCGAAACGTCTTCAGGATCGAGGAGTACGTTTTCAAGATTCAGGGTTGGAAAAAAAAAAAAAAAAGATTCAGGGTTGAAGAGGTGTTATTTCCCTGAGTGTATTCAAATAATAAAAGTGTCTTAGACAGAACACAAATAACATGAACTACAAAAAGAAATCAAATTTGACTTCATCAAAATAAAACGTTTGTTCTTCAAAGAAAATTAAAAGACAACCCACAGGCAGGTAAAAAGTGACTGTAAAACATATATTCAACATGGGACTTGTATACTGTATAGCGTATGTAAAGAACTCTTACAAGTCAACAATGAGACAAGCAACCCAATTCACAATGGGCAAAATATTTGAACATTCACTTCCCCAAAGAAGATACGTGGATGTGAAATAAGCACGTAAATAAGATGCTCAGTATCACTTATCAGTAGGGAAATGCAGTAAAGCCACAACGAGCAGGGCAAAGGGGCGCCAGGCTGGCTCAGTTGGTTGAACATCCGACTCTTGATTTCGGCTCAGGTCCTGATCTCAGAGTTGCAAAATTCAGCCCTGCATTGGGCTTGGCCCTGGGTGTGGTTCCCCACCCCTCCATCTTCCACTCTCCCTCTCTAAAAAGCAAAACAAAACAAACATCCCACACACAATAAGACTAGAATGGCTAAAACTTGAAAAGACCAATCATACAGATACTGACAAAGATGTAGACCAACTGGAACTCTCCTCCACTACTGATGGGAAATGGAAAATAGTTTAAATGCTATGGAAAATAGTTTAAATGCTTTGGAAAATAGTTTGAAATTTTTTTTTAAAAAGTTAAAATGTACCTACTGTATGACCCAGCCATTTTACTCTTAGGTATCTACCCAAGAGAAATGAAAACATATCTATGTAAAGACTTGTACACGGGGACTCCTGAGTGGCTCAGTTGTAAAGGGTCTGCTTTCAGCTCAGGTCATGATCCCAGGGTTCTGGAATCGAGCCCTGCATTGAGCTCCCTGCTCCCGGGGAAGCCTGTTCTCCCTCTCCCACTCCTCCTGCTTGTGTTCCCTTTCTCGCTGTATCTTCCTCCATCAAAAAAATAATAAAATCTTTAAAAAAAAAAAAAGACTTGTACACAGATGTTCCTAGCAGCTTTATTTGTAATAGCCAAAAAACTTGAAACAACACAAATATCCATCAAAAGGTGAATAGAGGGGTGCCTAACTGGCTAAGTCCATGGACCATGTGACTCTTGATCTTGGGGTTGTGAGTTTGAGCCCCACGTTGGGTAGAGATTACTAAATAAAATAAACTATTTTTTTAAAAAAAGGAAACAGGGGTGTCTGGGTGGCTCAGTGGGTTAAAGCCTCTGCCTTTGGCTCAGGTCATGATCCCAGAGTCCTGGGATCGAGCCCCACATCGGGCTCTCTGCTTCCCTTCCTCTCTCTCTGCCTGCCTCTCTGCCTAATTGTGATCTCTGTCTGTCAAATAAATAAAGAAAATCTTTGAAAAAATAAAAATAAATAAAATAAAAATTAAAAAAGGAAAACAAATTGTGGTATATCCATAAGACAGCACACTACTCAGCAATCAATGAACTATAGACAAACACAACAACATGAGTGAACCACAGCAATTATGCTGAGTGAAAGAAGCCAGATGTACAATTCCATTTATATAAAATTCCAGAAAATGCAAACTTACCAAGGTGATGGGTAGATGAGAAAAGGATTCTAAACGGGCATGAGGTGGGATGCCTGGGTGGCACAAGTTGGTTAAGCATCTGACTTCAGCTCAGGTCATGATCCCAGCGTCCTGGGATCGAGTCCCACATCGGGCTCCTTGCTCGGCAGGGAGTCTGCTTCTCCCTCTGCCTCTGCCTGCCTCTCTGTCTGCCTGTGCTCGCTCTCTCTCTCTAACAAATAAATAAATAAAATCTTAAAAAAAAAGAGAGAGAGATTTATTTATTTTAGCAACAGAGAGCATGAGTATGATTTGGGGGGAAGCGGGGCAGAGGGAGAGAAAGAGAGAGAAGTAGACTCCTCACTGAGCATGGAGCCCCAGGTGGGGCTCGATCTAAAGACCCTGAGATCATGACCTGGGCCAAAACCAAGAGTCAGATGCTTAACCTATGAGCTACCCAGGGCCCCCAAACTTTATACTGTCAATGTATGCCATGTGTCTTACATGATCAAGTCCCAACAGATCTATAAAAAAGATTCAAAGTGTAAGAGATATTTTTAAGATATAGAAGAAAATACCCTCAATAACTTTTTTTTTTAAAGATTTTATTTACTTATTTGACAGACAGAAATCACAAGTAGGCAGAGAGGCAGAGAGAGAGAGGAGGAAGCAGGCTGTCCGCAGAACAGAGAGCCCAATATGGGGCTTGATCCCATGACCCTGGGATCATGACCCAAGCTGAAGGCAGTGGCTTTAACCCACTGAGCCACCCAGGCGCCCCCCCTCAATAACTTTTAAACTGACTTCATTATACTCACCAAGTTCCCAGTTTACCAGGGTATCTACCACTGAATTCCTGTTAGCTTACCAGAATTGAATGAGTAATTGCTTTTTTCTCATTGTTACTTTTTTTTTCAAAGTTTTTAAAATTTTTACTGAATTAAATTACTGTAAACATTTAACACATGTATGATACTGTAGATTATATTTGAAAATTAAATTATAAAAAAGAGATAAATTAAAACCAGCAAGGTTTAATTATCCAGACTTTGTTTTCTTATCTTTTCTAGATTTGTCTACAGATTATTTTCTCTACTATAAGAAAAACAGGGCAATAGTGAGGATAAATAGTGACAAGCACA
This sequence comes from Taxidea taxus jeffersonii, assembly GCA_003697995.1. Taxonomy (NCBI): domain Eukaryota; kingdom Metazoa; phylum Chordata; class Mammalia; order Carnivora; family Mustelidae; genus Taxidea; species Taxidea taxus. The sequence goes on from RCUC01017874.1 coordinate 4,747, forward strand.
CCCTCAGTCTCAGAGTGGGGAGGACAGCTACAGGTCTGTTAACCATCTTTATGGTTTTACCTTTTCCAGAATGTCATATAGTTGGAATCATACAGTGTGTAGCCTTTTTAGATTGACTTCTTTCACTTAATGATATGCACTGAAGGTTCCTCCATGTCTTCTCATTGCCTGATAGCTCATTTCTTTTTAGTGCTAAAAGATATTTCGTCGTCTGGATGTATCACAGTTTATTTATCTATTCACCTACCACAGGACATTTTGGTTGCTTCCAAGTTTTGGCAACTATGAATTAAGCTTCTATAAACATCCGTGTATAGGTTTTTGTGTGGACATAAATTTTTATTTTTATTTTTTAATTATTTTTTATTTTTTATTAACATATAATGTATTATTTGTTTCAGGGGTACAGGTCTGTGAATCATCAGTCTTACACAATTCACAACACTCACCATAGCACATAGCCTCCCCAATGTCCATAACCCAGCCACCCTGTCCCTCCCCCTCTACCTGCCAGCAATCCTCAGTTTGTTTCATGATTTAATTTTTAAAAATTTTTTATTTTTTATAACCATATAATGTATTATTAGCCCCAGGGGTACAGGTCTGTGAATCGCCAGGTTTACACACTTCACAGCACTCACCATAGCACATACCCTCCCCAATCCCTCATTGTTACTTTTAATTTTTCTGTATGAAAAAACAAACAGAAACAGTGAATAGAAGAAGTACTGCAATTTTAAGGAGCAGAATTAAAAGAGCCATGTAAATTAGCTGATTATTCCATTTTATAATTGTTCTCTCCAGTGGTTTTATATTTTTAAAGATTTTATTTATTTGATAGAGACACAGGGAGAGAGGGAACACAAACAGGGGGAGTGGGAAAGGGAGAAGCAGGCCTCCTGCTAAGCAGGGATCCCGATGTGGGGCTTGATCCCAGGATCCTGGAATCATGACCTGATCCAAAGGCAGATACTCAACAACTGAGCCACCCAGGCACCCCTCTCCAGTGGTTTTAAACCTTTAGAGTGAGAATGCTTTTTTTAAATGTTTACATTGCAGACTGATTAGATGGCTTGAAATAAAGCAAAATAATTTCATGTGGAAAGAAACCATATAGTTTTTATTGCTGACAAGGGCAGAAAAGTTATGACAAAAAGTTTTGAGTAAAAGCTTCAGAATATTTATTTTATTTTTTAAAAGATTTTATCTATTTATTTGAGAGAGAGAATGAGAAAGGGAATATTTATTTTTATATAAGAGGACACTGCAGCACATTACCAATGGAGTTTTCTAGAAACTTGCTAAGGATTTTCCTTCTCTAAAAAAGTACAATTTAGTAGTTACTCTTACAAAGACTATAGGAAGATATATGAGGATTGTTTCTTGGGTTTCAGGGAGCTCTTAGGTAGGTAGTTCATTGCTATGGGAAGAGCCTGGGACTGTTGAAACGGTAGACCTAGATCCTGACCAGTATTTGCTACTGATTTCTGGTATGACCCAAACACTTCTGACAACCAGTCTCTTCTATAAAACAGAGATCACACCAGATCATACCACTTCATTTATGTGCTTCAAGAGATTGTTTACAGGATCTGGTCAGAAAGAAAAGGGAGAGATCTCTTCATTCAACAAGTATTTATGGACTGACTGTATGCCAAGTATGGTTCTTGGAGCCAGTGACGAGATGGTGAACAAGATAGGTGTTCCTCTCTTCTAGCAGGGAACCAGAAAATAAGTAAGTCAATAAACAAGGAAGATAATGAGGAAGAAAATAAAATGGTAATGTGAAAGATAACTGGAGGGAGAGTGAAGGAAGAATGAAGAAGTAACACTTGGCCGGGTCTTAAGGCGAGCAGTAGGCAACCAAGCAAAGGGCTAAGAGAAGATGGCTTCCTGCTGAGTGAACAAGAAGTCCAGGGCTCCAGAGTAGGAACCAGCAAGCGTGTTCAGAAGGAGAAAAGGGCAGGGGCGCCTGGGTGGCTCAGTGGGTTAAAACCTCTGCCATCGGCTCAGGTCATGATCCCAGGATCCTGGGATTGAGCCCCGCATCGGGCTCTCTGCTCAGCAGGAAGCCTGCTTCCCTTCCTCCTCTCTCTCTGCCTGCCTCTCTGCCTACTTGTGATCTCTGTCTGTCAAAGAAATAAACAAAATCTTTAAAAAAAAAAAAAAAAGAAGGAGGAAAGGGCACAGTGGCCAGAGTTTAGTGACTAAGGGGGAAAGTAGGATGAGGTGGGGTGTGGAGGCAGCAGAGCTGGAGAGCTCTGGTAGTTGTTTTGGAGATGGATCCTTTGGTGGGCCATAAGCAGTAAAATGATTTTTGTTTGTTTATTTTTTAAGCTCCTCTAGGTGCTCTATGAAAAATGGACTATCAGGATTTCAGAGGGCAAGCAGAAGGCCAGTTAGGATTCTTATACATTTGGGAGATAGAACTTAGAGGCAGGCCCACCCCTAATGTTTGTAGGGCCCAGGGAAAGAGAATACATGGAGGCCCCAAACCAAATGATTACATATGTAAAAGTTACAAATTATAGAGGAGATCATTAAATAAAATATGTTCTATTCTCCTATCTTGAAAAGATATACTTTCATAACAAGATGGAAGTCCAAGCTGGGATTGGATTTCTCAGATTCCTTAGAATGCCATAATGAAATATGGGGAGAACCTGGCCCCTAGCGTTCTTTCCTCTGTCCCTGCTGCTCTTCCCACCTCCAGTTGTACCCCACGTTTCAAAGGCCCTCACCCAGAGGTATGTGGACATCTAGCCCACCAGCCAAACTCTGTCTATCCCTTCTTCAAATAGGTTCTTGACCACCCCTAGGATCTAGGGGAGTCTATGCCTCAGTATGGTGCAACACTCTGTTCTTAAGAGGATGGGTAGAGGAGAGGCCCCTGCTGGCTCTTGGAGCAAGCTCTCCACTGGACATGGAATTCTGGAGTCTTGGGTGACTAGAGAATGGTCAGAAAGTGGGGGACACAGGCCCTATGCAGGCATCATCTCTTGGCCCTGTGGACTCCTCACGGTGTGGGAAAGGGTGCGGCCAGACAAGGGCCAGGGTATGTAGCCTCTGAAGCTCATGGCCAGAGCAGGACGACTTAGTTTTGGGACAGTTTGGACGTGGGTGGTGCTGGAAATAGAGGAATCAAGATGGTCACAGTGGGGCTCGGGTGTGGAATCAGGCACTTCAGCTTAAATGTTGTCAGTTTGAGAGGCTCCCAGGTGGCTCAGTCAATTGAGCATCTGACGCTTGGTTTCAGCTCAGGTCCTGATCTCAGGGTTGTGAGACCCAGCCCTGAGTTGGGCTCTGTGGTCAGCGGGGAGTTTGCTCAGGATTCCTCCTCTCCCTCTAACTCTCCCTTCCATGCTCTCTCTTTCTCCCAAAATTAACAAATGATTATTTTTTTAAAAAGATTTATTTATTTATTTGACAGACAGAGATCACAAGTAGGCAGAGAGGCAGGCAGGGGACGTGGGAAGCAAGCTCCCCGCTGAGCAGAGAGCCTGACTTGGGGCTCAATCCCAGGACCCTGAGATCATGACCTGAGCCTAAGGCAGAGGCTTAACCCAATGAGCCACCCAGGCGCCCCAATAAATAATTCTTTAAAAAAAAAGTTTTGAGTTTGAGGGGTGCATTGATACATCCATGTAGAAATTCCAAGGAGGCAGCTGGCTGTGTCTAAAGTGCAGGAGGAGAGGTCTGGACTAGCAGTAGTAAAATTGGGAGCTCATCAACATATAGGTGGTAGAGGTCACCTCAGCAGAGAGGACACACAAGAAAGGGACTGCATCTGTGGCCCTATCACCTAATAAATGCTCACCAACAAAATCTGGAAATACTGACAAACATAAAATAACAAAATAGTCACATCAATACTTTTACCTCTAAAAACACTTAATTCTTTGAGATTATTTCCTTTGTCTTTTCTCACTCAATCTCTCCGTCTTACATGGTTATAATGTATTTTAATTACAAAGTGGTGCTTGTTCATACACTCATATACTTTTATAAATGCTTTTTTAAAAAAGATTTTATTTTTTTGAGAGAGGGAGATAGCGAGAGAGTGCATGAGCAGGGAAGAGGCAGCGGGAGAAGCAGACTCCCCACTGAACAGCCCCACTGAGCCACCCAGGTGCCCCATAAATGCTTTTTTCACTAAGTATTTTCAGAGTATTATCCCATGCCATGACGGGTACTTTTTTTTTTTTTTTGACTAGTCCTATTTTAAATAGAGGTTTTTAAAAAGATTATTTATTTATTTATTTTTTTGAGAGAGAGAGAGAGAGAGAGAGTGAGAACACAAGCAGTCAGGGGCAGGTGGAGAGGAAGAGGCAGAGAATTTCAAACAGACTTCTTGCTTAGTGCTGAGCCTGATGTGGAACTCCAAGCAGTTCTTGGTGCAGGGTTCCTTGTGCGGCTCAGTCCCAGGACCCTGAGATCATGACCTGAGCTGAAACCAAGAGTTGGATGCTTAAGTGAATGAGCCACCCAGGCACCCCATAAAGAGAGATTTTTAAACTAATGCAATGAATTCCATCATGCCAATAAACCATAAAATTCTCTAGTTTTACACGTTAATTTTTAAGATAGTACAATGTATTACTTTTTTTTCTTAACGTTATTTGACAGAGAGAGAGATCACAAATAGGCAGAGAGGCAGGTAGAGAGAGAGGAGGAAGTAGGCTCCCCAACGAGCAGAGAGCCCAGTGCAGGCCTTGATCCGAAAACCCTGAGACCACTACCCAAGCCGAAGGCCTAGGCTCAACCCACTGAGCCACCCAGGTGCCCAATGTATTACTACAGAAATCCAAAGAAGGAAACCATAAGCTTCCCACCTAGGAAATACCTGTTGATGTTTTTGAAGAAAATAAAGTAGTACATTTATATGGACAGAAAAATCAAACAATACAAAAAGATACAAAATAAAAAGTGAAAGTTTTTCTTTCCATTCAGCAAGTCTTTCTATAGGCAATGACTATTGAGGCACATGGCTGGCTTAGTCTTACAGCATGTGACTCTTGATCTTAAGGTCGTGAATTCATGCCCCCACACTGGTTGTAGAGATTACTTAATAATAAAATCTTAGGGGCACTTAAGCCCCTAAGTTAAAGCCTCTGCCTTCGGCTCAGGTCGTGATCTTAGGGTCCTGGGACAGAGCCCCGAATCTGGCTCTCTGCTTGGCGGGGAGCCTGCTTCTCCCTCTTTCTCTGCCTGTATCTGCCTACTTGTGATCTCTCTCTCTCTGTCAAATAAATAAATAAAATCTTTAAAAAAATAAAAAAGGGGCACCTGGGTGGCTCAGTGGGTTAAGCCCCTGTCTTCAGCTCAGGTCGTGATCTCAGGGTCCTGGGATCGAGCCCCACATTGGGCTCTCTGCTGAGCAGGGAGCCTGTTTCCCCCTCTTTCTCTGCCTGTCTCTCTGCCTACTTGTGATCTCTGTCGAATAAATAAATAAAATCTAAAAAAAATAAAATAAAATAAATAAAATCTTAAAGGAAATAATAAATAAAAGGTAATCACTGTTAACAAATTCTTATATAGTTTCTTCTAAGAAAAAAATTGAATTTAATAAAAGAGCGAGCAAGATGAGTATAAAAGAATAATTAATTTCTATCTACATCTTATTGTCATGAGTAAAGGTGAAGCAAACATCCCTTTGTACATAAATCTTTGTGCATATCTCTGTTTATTTTCCTAAATTCCCAAACTTAGACTATAGGCATTATGGACTTTACATGAAATTTCTTCTTCTTTTTCTCTTTTAACAGTTATAAACTGAATTTGAATAATATCTAGATTTATCATTTTCTGAGTTTGGCCCCAAATTCACAGAACTCAAAAAAAGTGTGGATCTGTCCAAATATACGAACTGCCAAATATGTTTTGACATCCCTTGACACTGAAGGTATCAAAATCAGAGAAAATGATATTAGAAAAGGAAAAAAATATGTAGTTATTTATGGCATTACCAACATCTTTAATGTGTTTATAATTGGAAATACTTGAAAATATCACAGCGGGGGGCCCTTGCGTCTCTTGATCTCAGAGTCATGGCTTAATGCCTCATTTTGGGTGTGGAGCCTACGAAAGAAAGGAAGAAAAGGAAGAAAGAAGGAAGGAAGGAAGGAAGGAAGGAAAGAAAGAAAGAGAAAAGGAAAGAAAAAAGAAAAGAAAAGGTAAGGAAAGAAAAAAAACATCATAGCCAAACAAACTTACCTGATGACTCTTCAACAAAGCTAATTTGGTGGTGCCTGGCTGGCTCAGTGGGTAGAGTATACACTCTTGATCTCAGGATCTTGAGGTCAAGGTCCACATCAGGCATAGAGCTTAGTTAAAAAAAAACAACAACCAATTTTACCTATCAGCTATTTGGCAAAATACCAAGACTCTTTAAAGATCATTGAACTGGAAATCAGGAGGCATGTCCCTGTTCTACTCCTAACTAGTTACATGACCTTGAAGTATACCACTGGACCCCCTGAGCCTGTGTTCCCATTTCTAGAAGGGATAAAATGGGAGTGATTGGACGCCATGACTTTTATGGTCCAGCTAAAATTCTAAAAGGAACTCAGTATCCCATTCTCTGTATGCAGAAACCCCAGGTCAGATGCCAGTCTAGGGTCTAGTTATAAAGATCTATCTATTCAAGGGCTCAGTCAGTTAAGCAGCTGGGTGGCTCAGTGGGTTAAGCGGCTGCCTTTGGCTCGGGTCAGGATCCCAGGGTCCTGGGATTGAGCCCCACATGGGGCTCCCTGCTCGGGGGTGGGGGGGAGTCTTCTTCTCCCTCTCCCTCTGCCTGCCACTCTGCTTTCTTGTGCTCTCTCTGTTAAATAAATAAAATAAAATCTTTAACAAAAATCTATCTATTCAGAGAAAGCATATACAGGAGCAAGGATAAAGGGCGGTTTGGTTTAGTAGTAATTATAATGACACTACCATGCCATCATTATAATGACAATAACAATACTTTATATTTTATGAAGGTGAACAATTAAAACAGCTGGCATACCACAGAGATTCTTTGCTCCTTGGGAAATACATACAACTCCAAAATACATTGATGTGTCAATAATTATAGCTCAAGATATCATAAAATATATATAACCCCAGGGGTACATGTCATGCACAGTTCATTGTTGAAGATGAAACTCTTTTTAGGTAAATTCTCAGCTTTCTGCAAGCTGATCTGGTCTTTGAGCAAGAATATGAATTATAAAAAGATTGCCAGTCAGATGTTAGGATGGTTATGCCTGTGGAGGCCCTATATACTCTTATCACAGCTTCCAGATCACTGGAGATCAAATGGTCACTCTTCATTTTAAATTTCCTGCTTGTAATCTTTGCTAAGCACTTGCAGGAAAAGGTGATGCAGGGGGTTTCTGTTGAGTAGAGGAAAGCATGAAAAAAGGAAAAGAAAAAAGGCCAATGATGACAAGCATTCAAATGAATGTCCTAGGAAAGAGATTTGTTTAATCTCAGACCAGATTTGAGAAAAAGAATATCCGGGATCCTGGATTGTGATTCTGAAGGAAGTCAAGACTTCCTTTTCCACAGCTGCCCTGTAGGAAGCTGGTATGTCCCGGGTATATCTTCTTTCACTGTGCTACCCAAGAGTGAAAAGCAAAGTAGCACATCTCTCAGATGCCAAGCCAGGGTGAGGTCCCTACCCACACTCCCCTCCAAAAAAAGGGACAGATCTGACATCCTGTCTGGTTGAAACCACAGCCTTAGAGAGCAATTACATTGCATCATTCCTCACCTTGCTGGGGCCTCTTTTCCTTTAAATGAAGGGCAAGTGACCATTAAAAGTGGTTCCCAAAATAACCCAGTGGTTTCATTGCATTTGGAATGTCCGACATCCAGAACTGAGGAAGCGGATGTACCTCCTCCGAAGCGGGCGGAGGTGGCGGGGGCGGGTAGTGTTACCCTTGGTACTGTGACCCTTTGCTCAGTTACTCAGTAGGAACAGCTGCCAAACTCACAGGAGCTTGCAAATCTAGACAATGGATTCTATTTCTTAGCTATTTATTTCAACCATTGAAGAACGAGCCCCGCCCTGAACAAATGAATTATAGGCAAAGTTAATGTTGGTAAAATTGGCCTTTGATAAAGAATCAGAGTTCACTTTTGGCTAAAGAGTAGGAAACTTGTATTACGAGAAAAAAGTGGAAGGTTGAATTTTTTCATATAGAATAACTTCTACTTGCAATACCTTGGCATTTTAAAAAAATTTTAATTTTTTTTTAAGAGAGAGTGTGTGGGGGAGGGGCAGAAGGCGAGGAAAAGAGGAAATCTTTTTCTTTCTTTCTTTTTTTAAAAAGGTTTATTTATATTAGAGGGAGAGAGAGAGCATGTGCATGTGAGCTGGGATAGGAGTAGAGAGAGAGGAGAGAGAGAACCCCAAGCCGACTACCCACTGAGCACAGAGCCCAACTCAGGGCTTGATCTCACAACACTAAGAAAATGACCTGAGCCAAAATCAACAGTTGGACACATAGCTGACTGAGCCAGCCAGGTGCCCCAATACCTGGCATTTTTTATTTTGAACCTCCCAACTGAATTTTTCATAAGCGAATAAAAGTTTAATTTGTAAGGAACAAATCTGGACTTGCCTCTAAAATAAAGCTCATAAATTGATAAAGTTCCTTGATCCTATAGTATCAACCACATGTGAGTATGGCTAAGCTAACACCAGACTCCATATGTAAACAGAAGTTATCGTTCAGGAGTGTATCATGAATGGTTTTTTTTTTTTTTAATTTTTTTAAAGATTTTATTTATTTATTTGTTAGAGAGAGAGCGAGCACAGGCAGACAGAGTGGCAGGCAGAGACAGAGGGAGAAGCAGGCTCCCTGCAGAGCAAGGAGCCCGATGCGGGACTCGATCCCAGGACACTGGGATCATGACCTGAGCGGAAGGCAGCTGCTTAACCAACTGAGCCACCCAGGCGTCCCGATCATGAATGGTTTTTAATTTCCTCCTTACACTTTTCTAGTTTTTTAAGATTTTATTTATTTGACAGACAGAGATCACAAGTAGGCAGAGAGGCAGGCAGAGAGAGAGGAAGGGAAGCAGGCTCCCTGCTGAGCAGAGAGCCTGATCCTGGGCTCATCCCAGGACCCTGAGATCATGACCCGAGTCCAAGGCAGAGGCTTAACCCACTGAGCCACCCAGGTGCCCCTTCTACTTTTTTCCCCCACATATTACACTGGAATTAGTTGTATACTTTTTATTTATTTTATTATTTTTTGAAGAGTTTATTTATTTATTTGACACAGAGAAAGATCACAAGTAGGCAGAGCGGCAGGCAGAGAGAGAGGGGGAAGCAGGCTTCCCATTGAGCAGAGAACCCGATTCGGGGCTCAATCCCAGGACTCCGAGATCATGACCCAAGCTGAAGGCAGAGGCTTAACCCACTGAGCCACCCAGGCACCCAATTTTTTTTTTTTAACCTATACCATTTGAAACCAAAAAACCCCAAGATGTTAAGAAGATATAATATCTTAAGACGAAAAAAGGCTTTATTACTCTTTCGATCTGAAGAGCAAAGCAAAACAAAACACATTTTGGTCAATCTGACCTATTTTCTGAGAAAAAAGGTTTTATCATGATTTCTTTTTTTAATCCTAGCTTTATTAAGATATAATTGACATGTAACATTCTATTAAGTTTAAGGTGTACAGCTGCTGATTTGACGCATTTGTATATTGCAAAATGATTACCACCACGGCATTAGCTAACGCCTTCATTTTGTCACATAATTACCATTTCTTTTCTGTTATGAGAATATTTAAAATTTACTGTCTTAGCAACATTCAAGTATGTAATATAGTATTGCTAGCTATAACCACCATGCTATACATTACATCCCCAGAACTTGGTAATCTTTTAACTGGTAGTTTATAACTTTCAATCAGTTATTTCCCTATTTTCCCCTCATCCCAGTCTCTAGTAACCACCACTTTATTCTCTATTTCTTTGAGTCTGTGCTTTTTTAGATTTCACCTAAAAGGTTTCACACAGTATTTTTCTTTCTCTGTCTGACTTATCTCACTTAGCGTAATACCATCATGGTCCATCCATGTTGTAAATGTCAGGATTTCTTTTTTCTTGTGACTGGATAATATTCCATTGTGTATATATACCACATCTTCTTTATGCATTCAACCATTGACAAACACTTGTTCCCGTGTCTTGGCTATTGTGAATAATACTGCAATGAACATGGGAGCTCAGTTATCTCCTTGAAATCCTGTTGTCAGTTCCTTTGGATAAATACCCAGAAGTGGGCTTGCTGGGTCATATGGTAGTTTTATTTTTAAATTTTGACTTGATTAATTAATTTATTTTTGAGGAATCTCCTTAGTGCTTTCCATACTGGCTGTATCAATTTGCATTCTCACCAACAGTATACAAGTAGTTCCCTTTTCTCCACACCCTGCCAATGCTTTGTTATCACTTGTCTTTGATGACAGCCTTTCTAACAATATCTCACTGTAGTTTTGATTTGCATTTCCCTGATGGTTAGTAATGTTGAGTGAACTTCTTTTTCTTTTCTCTTGTAATTGTTTTATTGAAGGGTAACATATATCCAGAAAGGTACATAAATCATAAATGGGATACATTTGTATAACCCACACCCAGATCAAGAAAGCAAACATTAGTGGCGCCTGGGTGGCTCAGTGGGTTAGGCCTCTGCCTTCGGCTCAGGTCATGATCTTAGGGTTCTGGGATCGAGCCCTGCATCAGGCTCTCTGCTCAGCGGGGAGCCTGCTCCCCCTACCCCCGCCGTCTGCCTCTCTGCCTACTTGTGATCTCTGTCAAATAAATAAATTTAATTTAATTTTAAAAAGAAAGCAAACATTACTAGCACCCAAAAAGCCCCGTTTGACTCACCTGTCTATTACTCTGCTCCTTAAGGATAACCACTATCCTAACTTCTAACACCATAGATTATGTTTGCCCATTTTGTACCACATATATTTTATATGTACATAAAATATATATATATATATGTGTTACTTCTTTTTGTCTAACTTCTTCTACTCAACAGGATGTTTGTGAGACTCATTCATATTGTTGCAATTAGTCACAGTCTATTTTCACAAAGCTATAGAATATTTCATTGCAGGAATTTATCGCAGTTTATCCATTTATGACTGATGGACATTTGGGTTGTTTCCCTAATAACTATTACAGATAGTGTTACTATGAACATTCTTGTACATGTTTTCCGAAGAACATATATATTGATTTTTCTACGTATATGCTTGGCTGTAGGATCTCTGAGTCATGGGGTAGAAGTAAGTTCAGCCTTAGTAGATATGGTCAAACAGTTTTTCCAACTGATTTCACACATTATTACTCCCACCACTGGGGTGAAAGTCCCCTTCTAGTTGCTCTAAATCTTAACAAGATTTGATATTATTTATCCTTTTCAATTTATGTATTTTTTAAAGATTTTATTTATTTGACAGACAGAGATCACAAGTAGGCGGAGAGGCAGGCGGGGGGCGGAGAGGGGGAAGTAGGCTCCCCGCTGACCAGAAAGCCTGATGCGGGGCTTGATTTCAGGACCCTGAGATCAGGACCTGAGCTGAAGGCAGAGGCTTAATCCACTGAGCCACCCAGGCACCCCTATCCTTTTCAGTTTAGCCAGAATAGTGAGTGTGGTATCATTGTGTGTGTTTTTTACTGTGGTAAAACATACATAAAGTTTTTACCATTTTGACCATTTTTTTCAAAAGATTTATTTATTTTTAAAGATTTTATTTATTTATTTATTTGACAGAGAGATTACAAGTAGGCAGAGAGGGAGGCGGTGGGGGCGGGGGGGGGGGGGGGGAAGCAGGCTCCCTGCTGAGCAGAGAGCCCAATGCGGGGCTTGATCTCAGGTCCCTGAGATTGTAACTTGAGTGAAAGGCAGAGGCTTAATCCACTGAGCCATGCAGGTGCCCCAAAAGATTTATTTATTTTTTAAGAGAGAGAGAGAATGCACAGGAGGGAGGGGCAGAGGGAGAGGGAAAGACAGTCATTTTTTCTTTTTTTTACTTTTTTGCAGTCTGTTTCCCCACTTCATTATTTTTATTTTTTTATTATTTATTATTAACATATAATGTATTATTTGCTTCAGGGGCACAGGTCTGTGATTTATCAGTCTTACACAACCCAGAGAGCTCACCACAACACATACCCTCCCCAATGTCCCTCACCCAGCCACCACATCTCCCCACGCCCCTCCAGCAACCCTCAGTTCATTTCCTAAGATTAAGAGTCTCTTATGGTTTGTCTCTCTCTCTGGTTTCATCTAGTTTCATTTGGAAAGGGAAAGTCTTAAGCAGACTCTGTGCTGAGCACAGAGCCTGACTTGGGGCTTGATCTCAGGACCCTGAGATCACAATTTGAGCTGAAATCAAGAGTCAGATGCTTAACCAACTGTACCACCCAGGCACCCCACCATTTTGACCATTCTAAAGTGTACATTTTAGTGGAAATAAGTACTTACATTGTGATTTTTAGTTCCCTCATAACTAAGAAAGTTCAGCATCTTTTCAAGATTATTTGTTTTTGGGCTTTTTGGTGTTGTTTAAAAAAATGTATGTATTTATTTATTTATTTGACAGAGAGATCACAAGTAGGTAGAGAGGCAGGCAGAGAGAGAGGGGGAAGCAGTCTCCCTGCTGAACAAGGAGCCTGATGTAGGACTCAGTCCTAGGACTCTGGGATCATTACCTGATCCAAAGGCAGAGGTTTAACCCACTGAGTCATCCTTTTTTCATGATTATTAACCATTTGGATATCTTCTTTTATTAAGTGCCTGTTCAAGTCTTTTGCCCATTTTTCTATTGGATTGTTTGTCTTTTTCTTGTTTATGTGTAAGAGGGTTGTTTTTTTTAATTTTTAAGAAGAGTTTTATTTATTTATTTGATACAAAGAGAGCGCTCCAGAGAGCTCACAAGCAGGGGGAGCTGCAGGCAAAGGGAGAGGGAGACACAGGCTCCCTGCTGAGCAGACAGCTCAATGTGGGACCCAATCCCAGGACCCTAGGACCTCAGCTGAGCTGAAGGCAGATGCTTAAACAACTGAGCTATCCAGCCTATCTGTAGGAGTTTTTATATATTATGGACAAGAGGTTTTTTCCCCAACATATGAATTGTAAATGTCCTCTCTATTTTTACCCTTTTTGAAGGTCAGAAGTGACTAATGTTAATAGAGTCCAATTTATTGTATTTTTCCTTTATGATTTGTTTTTTGTGTCTTCTTTAAGAAATCTTTGCTGAGGTGCCCCTGGCTGGCTCAGTCCTTAGAGCATGTGACTCTTGATCTCTGGGTTGTGAGTTCAAGCCTCAGGTTGGGTGTAGAACTTATTTAAAATCAAAAAAACAAACCCCAAACAAACAAAAAACTCCTAAAAAATACCCCCCCAAAAGACTTCACCTACCATAATATCATGAAGATATTCTCCAATATTTTCTTCTAAAAGCTTTATTTAGTTCTATAATCCACCTAGAGTTGATTTGTTATGTATGGTGTGATATAGGGATTAAGACTTACTTTTCTTGGGGTGCCTGGGTGGCTCAGTGGGTTAAAGCCTCTGCCTTCAGCTCGGGTCATGACTCAGGATCCTGGGATGGAGCCCCGAATCGGGCTCTCTGCTCAGCAGGGAGTCTGCTTCCCTTCCTCTGTCTTTGCCTACCTCTCTGCCTACCTGTGATCTCTGTCTGTCAAATAAATAAATAAAATCTTAAAAAAAAAAAGACTTACTTTTCTTTTATGGAGATTTGATTGGCCCATCACTATTTGTTTAAAAGATCATCCTTTCCCCCACTGCACTGTATTATCATCTTTGCCAAAAATTAGGTGATCATCTCCCTGTTTGGCAGGGAGTCTGCTTCTCTCTCTGACCTCTCTCCTTTTATGCTCTCTCTCTCTCTCTCTCAAATAAATAAATAAAATCTTAAAAAAAAATTAGGTGATCAAATATGAGTTTGTTTTCAGACTCTTTATTCTACCCCACTGGTCTACTTGTCTGTCCTTATGCTAGTGCCATACTGTTTTAAATCTGTTTTACTCAGACTTAGATGGATTTAAGTCTGTTTTACTCAGACTTAGATGGATCTCAACATCTGGTAGCATAGATCTTCCAGTTTTGTTCTTCAAGACTCTCTTGGCTATTCTTGGCTCTTTCACCTGAATTTCATCATTGATGTTGTTGCTTTAATAACAGCTTTATTAATAGACAATACATATAAACCATATAATTCACTCATTTAAAGTATATAATTCAATGGTTTTAATAAATTTACAGAGATGAGCAACCATCACCACAGTCAAGTTTAGGACATTTTCATCACCTTAGAAAGAAACTTAGGCCCTTTAGCTGTCAGGTTACTGTCCCAAGTTCATCTGCCCCACCAAGCCCTATATAACCACTCATCAACTCTCTGTCTCTATAGATTTGCCTATTCTGGACATTTCCTATAAACGGGATCATACAATATGTGACATTTTGTGACTGAATGCTTTCACTTAGCATCATGTTTTCAAAGTCATTCATGCTGTAGCATGGATCAGCCCTTCATTCCTCTTCATGGCTGAGTAATATTCTGTTGTATGGGTATGTCACCTTTTGTTCATCCATTCATGATTTGATGGAAATTTGGGTTGCTTCCACTCTTTGGCTATCATGAATAATGCTTCCATAAACATCTGTGTTTAAGTTTTTGTATGGATATACTTCTTTCATTTCTCTTGAGCATATAGTTAGGGGTAGAATTTCTGGGTCATACAGTAACTATATTTAACTGGAGGAATTGCCAGACTGTTTCCCAAACTGTCTGCACTAGTGTACATTCCCATATTAATGTTAAAAATTAAAAAAAAATGTTTTTAATGAAGTTATATGCATGATAAAAAATTCAAACGGGGGTGCCTGGGTGGCTCAGTGGGTTAAAGCCTCTGCCTTTGGCTCAGGTCATGATCCCAGGGTCCTGGGATCGAGCCCTGCGTCGGGCTCTCTGCTCAGTGGGGAGCCTGCTTCCCTTCCTCTCTCTCTCTGCCTGCCTCTCTGCCTACTTGTGATCTCTGTCAAATAAATAAATAAAATCTTAAAAAAAAATTCAAACAGTACCAAGGACTACAAAATGAAGAGGAAACCTTATTCTCTTTATATACAGCAAACACCTGGGTGGCTGACATGCTGCTCTGCACCACCAGGTGCAGGCGCTTAGTTTGTTCTGCATACTTAATACCTTCAGGACTGAATAGAGGGGGTAAGAGAAGGACTGAATATTTGCTTGTTTGTTTATGAGAGGGGAGAGAGAGAGAGAAAGAGAGAGAGCAGGGGAGGGGCAGAGGGAGAGGGAGAGACTCTTAAGCAGGCTCCACTCCCAGAGTGGCAATGGATGCTGGGGATCCCATGACCCCCGGCCACAAGATCATGACCTGAGCAAAAATCAAGAGTCTTATGCTTAACCAACTGAGCCACCCAGGCACCCCTGAATTTACGTTAAAAAAAAAATCTATGGTACCCTCTTTACTTTTTAAAGCTCTTTATTCATCTTATTTCTTTAAGTTTTATATAACTGGAATTATTGGTTTAAAGGTTTTCTTTAAAGGGGGGTTTCAAGGCTTTAAAAAATATTATCAATCTGCTCTCAAAAATGGTTGCCCAATTACAATCTCATCAGCGTTGAGTACCCATCATCAGTACCCTCACCAGTAGATCAATAGTGTGTAATACAATTTTATATAAATCTGTGTATCTATTTGCTAGTTTGTTAGGCTCAAGGAGTGTTTTGACAAGTTTTCTAGTTCCTTAGGCTCCCTCTCTTCTAGAAATAAGAAGTCTTTTCCTTACGCTTTTTATTATTTCATCTTCAACGTGACTCGGCCCGGGGAGGGCGCTCCAGCCACCGCAGAAGAGGAGACAGCCCGGCGTCCCGCCACGTGAAACCCACCTTAGCTCTGGGAACCAGGATGCACGACCTCCTTTCTTGGTGGGTCCACCTAAGTGCCGCCTGGCAGCAGAGGGCGCTGTGGAGCCAGCGCCGGACCCCGCCCCCAGGGCAGCACGCCGCGCCCCCGTGACGTATTTCCGCGTCATCTGCCGCCGAGGCGTGCTCCCATTGGCTGTCGGCGAGGCAATAGGGGAGGAGCCGAGTGGGTGTGTGGAAAGCGCAGCAGCCCCGCTGGAGGGGCGAGGCTTACCTCTTCCCCGCCCCTCCTCCGCTCTCCATTCCCTCCCTGGGACGGCTGCGCGGAGCGCCTGGAGCGCGGCGCCGGCGGCGGCGGTACTTTCCCGGCTGAAGCTGGAGCAGGGCTGTGGCGGTGTCGATCGAGCCTGAAGGACGGGTTGACTGTGGGAGAGAGGGAGGGAATCCCGGGCTGCCGAGCTGCCCCGGCGGGGAAGCCCTTCGATTCGCTGAGCGCCAAGGCGAGCCCCGGGCGAGTGGGTCGGGGGTCCCCCGAGACCGCCAGCGGCCGCTTGGCGTTGACGGGACCACGCGGGGCGCGCCCCCTGAAGGCAGCCCCGGGGCCCGCGGCTCCTACTTGGCCCTGCGCGGCGGGCGTGGGGCAGCTCAGAGGGAGGAAGCAAGAGAGGGGCCGCCCTCTCCTCGGAGTTAGAAGCGCCTTCCCTGGTCCAGAATGCCCAAGAAGAAGCCGACGCCCATCCAGCTGAACCCGGCCCCCGACGGCTCCGCGGTTAACGGGACCAGCTCGGCGGAGTAAGTCTGGGGTGGGCGGCGAGCGCCGGTCCGGACCGTAGAGGCCACTGCTGGGGTGTAGGAGCCTAGGCGGGTGTGCGCGGCGCGCCGGGCTCCGCTCGGGTTCGTCACGTACGTTTCAGGCTGGCAGGGGCGAGGAACTCCCGGCCGCCGAGGTATCGGTGACTAAGCACAGATTGTGCTCCTGACTCAGACCCTTCAGTGGACCCAACGAGCCCCAGTTTCCCCCCTCTCCCGACCCTTGCAGTCATCCTTGGCCACTGGCCATTCACTTTCTCCCTGTGAAAGATAAAAACTGGCTCATTCCCCCCCCAACCCCCCGCCCAAGCTGTTTTCCCCAGATCGTCTGGGATCGTGGCCTGTGAAGGGGAGAAGGGAGCAAATGTCCTGGAAAGAATTAAGATAGCATCTGCGTCTTTGAGACCGGCTCAGGGTATGGAGTGTGGAGTTGGGACGAGCAAGCTGCGTCTCACCTTTGTGCTTGACACCTGTGGGCGGGGAGTGCCGCCTCGCGGCCACTGGCTGGCTGGCTTGCAGGGGCGTGTATGCACGGGTATCCGGTGGCTTTTCCCTTGTCGACTTCGGGGCCCCGGGTCCTTGGCCTTCTTCCTGGAAACTATCTTGTCTCCAAAGGAGCTGCTTTCCTCCTCTTCGTCTTACTCTTCATTCATTAACAAATCCCTCCTCACCTGTGACTCTTCCTGGCTTTCCGTACTTTACCATGAGCCCTAAACTGACCCGAGACGTGAACACCCGTAGCCATGAAAACCAGCGCAAGGTGCTCCATCTCCGCAGCTTCCAGTGTTGCTCACAAGCCGGCACTTTATCTCATTAAACAGTGATGAGAGCTCTTTCGTGGGTTGTTTCCGAACTGCCACAGCTCTTTGCGTCCTTAGTAGGGAACAAGACTGTTAGGGAGAGAGACCTGGCTAGCTGGAGAATTAACCAGAAAAGATTTGGTTCTTAATCTTTATCTGCTCACTGCAGATGTATGGAAGCTAGCTGATGAAATGAATGGAGAAGGCCTGAACTGTGTGCCCTTTGGTGATTTCTATAACCTTCCTTTCTCTCTTTAGATTTTAATAGCCTGGGGACCTGCTGGCTTGGTGACTCTGTCCATCCCTGAAATGATCACAGGCCAGTGGAGGACCTGTGATGTGAGCTCAGCTAGTTCCCTCAGACCTGCTCTCAACAGATGCTCTTCAGTTACTGTCATGTCTCTTTTGTATGATATTGACTTGCACGGGTCAGATTCTATGCAGTCATTCAGGCTTACTGTACATAATGTTACCCCTTTAAAACAAATTGACATCCCCCCAGCACAGGGCAGGACAAATTTTGACCACAGTGGCTGGTTGAATGTTGTGGCCTGACCATCCTGCCCCTATTTGATTTGGAGGTAGGTACTGAGTGGAAATACCTGTTGTCATTCTCTTGTTAATTGTGGCACCAAACCTGTATTCTTGCAAATGGGAGGAATCTCATTTGCAAAATACAGGGGCGCCTTGATAGCACACAGTTAAGTGTCCGACTCTTAGTTTCAGCTCAGGTCTTGCATGATCTTGGGGTCCTGGGATCCGGCCCGAGTTGAACTCAATGAGGAGTCTGCTTGAGGATTTTTCTTTCTCTCTGCTCCTCCTGCTCGTGCTGCCTCTCTAAAATAAATAAGTAAATCTTTAAAAAAAGAAAAAATACAGGCAGGAAAAGAATACTCTGGAGTTGGTGGCAGAAAAGTTTGGTGGGACTGGGAGATTCTCAGCAGTGGTTAGGAGGTTGGACTCTGGAATCAGGTTAAGGTTGACGGCTGGCTCTTTTACTTTGTGGTTTTGTGATCTGGGACCAGTATCAGTCTTATCTTAGAGATAAGGCTTAGTTAGGTTTAGTTTTATCATCTGTAAAAATGGAACTAATGGTAGAACCTACTTAGGGTAGTTTTGAAGGTTAAATGAGCTAATACGTAGTAAACTTTCCATAAATGTTAGCTGCTGGTGCCTTTGCTACTAGATAAATGTTGAGAAAGCTGAAGGAAACTAGAAGGTAATTTCCATTCGTGGTGGTGGATATGTATGTTAAGGTGCCTTTGCTTCTGGATAAGTGAATCCCCACAATTGCTTAGTTTTTTGTACCATCTGCATCTACCTCCATGACTCATTGCTGTGTTACAATAGGAGGCATCTTTGTGTAGGCTGCCTGAGACAAACAGGGACTGTTCCCCTACATTTCCTGGCACTAAACGGAGGAAAGCTGTACACATATTCATCTTTCACCTTCGAGAGTGTTTCTCAAGTAAGGCTGCTGTTCTCGTGATTTCTGTGATTAGACCAGGGCACAGTTTGAACATTATCATGTCATGTAAACTAAGGAAGAAAAAAAATCCATTGACATTAAGGATCTCTTAATGTACTAACTTGGTACAAACTTGGCAAGGTTGTTTCTCCTCTGTGCCTCCTTGGCACTTTGGATTTACCTCTAACTTAGCAGTTAACGCATTCAGATGGAGCTGGGTACATGGGATCTGAAGTTTATGCAAGTTGCCAGGGTCCTTGAAGAAAAAAGAGTGTAAAAATACCTTTTTTTGCAAATTTTTGCAAAAATGTATGAGCATACTGCAAGGATACTAAGCGTTAGCATGAAATAAATTGGAAATAAGATAATACCAGTCCCCTGTTTCAAATGTTTTCATGGTTCCATTGCAGTTAGAATGAAATCCAGATTCCTACTGGGCTGTGAGACCCGGAGATCTTCCCCCTGTGGCAGTCCCTCCCCTCCCCCATCTCTTTAACCACATTTCCTGCCACTACTTTCTTCCACCATTCTAGTCCTCTTTCACTTCCTCCTGGGGATGGTCTGTACCCCTTCCAGGCCCTTGCACATGCCGTTCCCTTAGCCTAGAATGAATCATCCCTTCCTCTTCCCAAGCTGGGAAGGAAGTAATCATCATCTCTACCTAAATGCCATTTCCTCCGAGGTGTTCACAGACCACCTTATCTGTAAAGGAGGTCACTTTACCATGTCATCTGATTTTTTTTAAAGACAGGGCATTTAAGAGTGCTTTTTTTTCCTTTTTCTTTCTTTTTTTTTTTAAGTAGGTGCCACACCTAGTGTGGGGCCCAAACTCATGACCCTGTCTGTGATCAGGAGAGTTACATGCTCCACAGACTGAGCTCCTACGAGCCCATCATCTGACTTTTTTTTTTTTTTTTTTTTTAATAGGCAGAGAGGCAGGCAGAGAGAGGAGGAAGCAAGCAGGCTCCCCGCTGAGCAGAGAGCCAGATGCGGGGCTCGATCCCAGGACCCTGGGATCATGACCCGAGCTGAAGGCAGAGGCTTTAACCCACTG
>RCUC01017875.1:0-32091 GCA_003697995.1 Taxidea taxus jeffersonii
TAATTCCCCTGGGAAGCCATCTGGCCCTGGGCTTTTGTTTGTTTGGACATTTTTGATGACTGTTTCAATCTCCTTACTGGTTATGGGCCTATTCAGGTTTTCTATTTCTTCCTGGTTCAGTTTTGGCAGTTTATATGTATCTAGGAAAGCATCCATTTCTTCCAGATTGTCAAATTTGTTGGCATAGAGTTGCTCATAATATGTTTTTATGATTGCTTGTATTTCTTTGGTGTTGGTTGTGATCTCTCCTCTTTCATTCATTTTATTTATTTGGGTCCTTTCTCTTTTCTTTTGGATAAGTCTGGCCAGGGGTTTATAAATCTTATTAATTCTTTCAAAGAACCAGCTCCTAGTTTCATTGATTTGTTCTATTGTTTTTGTTTGTTTGTTTCTAATTCATTGATTTCTGCTTTGATCTTTATTATTTCTCTTCTCCTGCTGGGTTTAGGCTTTCTTTGTTGTTCTTTCTCGAGCTCCTTTAGGTGTAGGGTTAGGTTGTGTATTTGAGACCTTTCCTGTTTCTTGAGATAGGCTTGTATCGCTATATATTTTCCTCTCAGGACTGCCTTTGCTGTGTCCCACAGATTTTGGACCGTTGTGTTTTCATTATCATTTGTTTCCATGGTTTTTTTCAATTCTTCTTTAATTTCCTGGTTGATCCATTCATTCTTTATAAGGATGCTGTTGAGTCTCCATGTATTTGTACTCTTTCCAAATTTCTTCTTGTGATTGAGTTCTAGCTTCAGAGCATTGTGGTCTGAAAATATGCAGGGAATGACCCCAATCTTTTGATACGGGTTGAGACCTGATTTGTGACCCAGGATGTGATCTATTCTGGAGAATGTTCCATGGGCACTAGAGAAGAATGTGTATTCTGTTGCTTTGGGATGGAATGTTCTGAATATATCTGTGATGTCCATCTGCTCCAGTGTGTCATTTAAGACCTTTATGTCCTTGTTGATCTTTTGTTTGGATGATATGTCCATTTCATTGAGGGGTGTGTTAAAGTCTCCAACTATTACTGTATTCTTGTCAATATGTTTCTTTGATTTTGTTATTAATTGGTTTATATAGTTGGCTGCTCCCATGTTAGGGGCATAGATATTTAAAATTGTTATATCTTCTTGTTGGACAGACCCTTTGAGTATGATATAGTGTCCTTCCTCATCTCTTATTATAGTCTTTGGCTTAAAATCTAATTGATCTGATATAAGAAGTGCCACCCCAGCTTTCTTCTGATGTCCATTAGCATGGTAAATTGTTTTCCACCCCCTCACTTTCAATCTGGAGGTGTCTTCAGGTCTAAGATGAGTTTCTTGTAGGCAGCATATTGATGGGTTTTGTTTTTTTATCCATTCTGAAACCCTGTGTCTTTTGATTGGGGCATTTAGCCCATTTACGTTCAGGGTAACTATTGAGAGATATGAATTAAGTGCCATTGTATTGCCTGTAAGGTGATTGTTACTGTATATTGTCTCTGTTCCTTTCTGATAATACTTTTAGGGTCGCTCTTTGCTTAGAGGACCCCTTTCAATATTTCCTGTAGATCTGGTTTGGTGTTTACAAATTCTTTCAGTTTTTGTTTGTCCTGAAAGCTTCTTTCAGTTTTTGTTTGTCCTGAAAGCTTCTTATCTCTCCTTCTATTTTCAATGATAACTTAGCTGGATAAATTATTCTTGGCTGCATGTTTTTCTCGTTTAGTGCTCTGAATATATCATGCCATTTCTTTCTGGCCTGCCAGGTCTCTGTGGATAAGTCTGGTGCCAATCTAATATTTTTACCATTGTATGTTACACACTTCTTGTCCCGTGCTGCTTTCAGGATTTTCTCTTTGTCGCTAAGACTTGTGAATTTTACTATTAGATGATGGGGTGTTGACCTATTCCTATTGATTTTGAGGGGTGTTCTCTGCACCTTCTGGATTTTGATGCTTGTTCCCATTGCTATATTAGGGAAATTCTCTACAATAATTCTCTCCAATATACCTTCTGCTCCTCTCTCTCTTTCTTCTTCTTCTGGAATAATCCCAATTATTCTAATGTTGTTTCATATTATGGTATCACTTATCTCTCGAATTCTCCCCTCGTAATCCAGTAGTTGTTTGTCTCTCTTTTGCTCAGCTTCTTTATTCTCTGTCATTTGGTCTTCTATATCACTAATTCTTTCTTCTGCCTCATTTATCCTAGCAGTAAGAGCCTCCATTTTTTGTTGCACCTCATTAATAGCTTTTTTGATTTCAACTTGATTAGATTTTAGTTCTTTTATTTCTCCAGAAAGGGCTTTTATTTTCCCTGACAGGTTTCTCTAATATCTTCCATTCCTTTTTTGAGCCCGGCTAGAACCTTGAGAATCTTCGTCCTGAATTCTGGATCTGACATATTACCAATGTCTGTATTGATTAGGTCCCAAGCCTTTGGTACTGCCTCCTGTTCGTTTTTTTGTGGTGAGTTTTTCCACCTTGTCATTTTGTCTAGATAAGAATATATGAAAGAGCAAATGTAATACTAAAAGGGTGGCAAAGACCCCAGGAAGATGTGCTTTAACCAAATCAGAAGAGACCCCAAATCGTCGGGGGCGGGGGGAGAAATGGATTAAAAAGAACTTCAGAAAAGAGAGAAAAAAAATTAAAAAAAAGAGAACACAAATAAAGAAAAAATATAAAAAAAGAAAAAAATATATATGTATTAGACTGGTGACTAGAACAGGGTCGCCCATTTAATTTTTGGAGTATTTTGGTCTCTTAGAAGAAACTATCTCCCTAAATTTTAAAGAATGAAAAACATATATAAGGGTAAACACAATGAAGGGATGAAATATGACTATAAAGATGAAAAAAAAATTTTTTTCCTAACAAAGGAGTTGATAAGGTAAGTTGGTAGGGAGAATAAAATAATAAAAAAAAAAGAAAAGAAAGTGGAGAGAACTTGCTTGGACTGGAGACTAGAACAAGCCTGGTACTAGATTTGGGGTGTATTTTGATCTATCAGAAGTTGTATCCCAAATTTTTAAGAAGAAAAAAAACCTTATGTGTATACAAAGAATAAAGTTAGATACAGTGAAGGATAGAATATGACTATAATAATAAAGGTTCAAAAAAGTTTTTTGTTTTAAGAAAGTTACTAAGATAAACTAGTTAAAAAATGTTAAAAGAGGAAAGGGTGAAATTTAAAAAAAATAGCAGAAGAGAAAAAAAAATTAAAGTTAATTAACTTTTCAAGACTAACGATTCATGGGGAGAAAGCCAAGAATTCCATGCTTTGCTTTCTCCTCCTCTGGAATTCCGCTGTTCTCCTTGGTAAGTGAACTTGGTCTTGGCTGGATTTCTTGTTGATCTTCTGGGGGAGGGGCCTGTTGTAGTGATTTTCAAGTGTCTCTGCCCCAGGTGAAATTGCCCCGCCCTTACCAGGGGCCCAGCTAAGTAAACCTCTCAGTTTCACTTTTGGGAGCTTTTGTTCCCTGAACGCTTTCTGTAGAGTTCCAGAGGATGGGAATGAAAATGGCGGCCTCCCAATCTCTGGCTCGGAGGAGCCGAGAGCTAGGGGCCCCAGTCTTCAGTGTGCCTTCAGAGAAAAGCACTTAATCACTCCTGTCTCCCCAGCCTCCAGCTTCGCTTGGAGAAAATCGTGCATAATCAGTCCCGTCTCACTGGCCTCTTGCTGCGCTCTGAGGTCACCAAGCCTGTGACCAAGCGTCTCTGTCTCTGGCAGAGTCCCACCTGAAGTATCCAAACCCCATAGATCCCTGAGCTCTCCCAGGTCAGAGTCTCTCCGGATCTTGTGGGGACCCCATGCACAGAGCACCAGCCCGTGTTACAGACCACGGCTCTAGGTAACCCTGAGTTGAGAGTTCATTCCTCGGCTCTGTCTCCACAGCCGGCTTCCCCGCTCTAATACCTGCGAGCTCTGCGACACTCAGACACCCCCGATCCTTCTGTGACCCCGCGGGACCTGAGTCCACACTGTCCGCGTGATGTCTTCACCCCAGTTTAGCTTCTGGAGTGATGTCCCTCCATGGAGGAGACTTTTAAAAGTCCTGATTTTGTGCTCCATTGTTCCGCTGCCTGCCGGGAGCCAGCCCCTCCCCCCAGGGGCTATCTTTCCGTCCCGTTGGATTCACTTCTCAGCTGGTCCTACCTTTTAGAAAGTGGTCGAGTTTCTGTTTCTAGAATTGTTGCTCTTCTTCTCTTCGATCTCCTGTCGGATTCGTAGGTGTTCGGAATGGTTTGATAGGCTATCTAGCTGATCTTCTGCTGCCTGATGTCATCTCAGCCTGCTACTTCTCCGCCATCTTGACTCCTTCCCAAATCTGAAATTCTAACTGTGAATCATATTTTGGCATTTCATTAATGTGATAGGTAGTTTTATATGTGTGGGCCCTTTTCAATCAACTAAAGGCACGAATAAAACAAACAAAAAAGGTTAAGTAAGAGGGAACTCTTTCCACCTTACTGACTTGAGACATTGGTCTTTGTTTCTATGGACATACACTGAAACATTATCTCTTCTTGGGTCTTGAGACTGATGGAGTCTAGACTGTCACTTACACCATTGACTCTCTTGGATCTCTGGATTGCTGGCTGCAGATCTTGTTGCTTCTCAGCCTCCATCACCTTAGCCAGTCCTAAATTAAATCTCTCTCTCTCCCTCACCTCCCCTCTATCTCACTCTATTTCTCTCTCTCTAGGTTGGTAGGTAGGTAGATAGATACTCTTGTCTCCTTTCTGCCCTACATTTATGTCCTTGAAAACTGACATAAACAAACAAAACCTGTACAAAAATTATCCCAAATTGTTTATGACCTTGAAACAGTAATATTGAGAGATATTATCACCTAGGACCACCTCTTTCTTTGCCTTGGCCATGATTTCTTCCTCTTTCTCAGCCTTGGCCTCTTCCAGCAATAGCTTACCTTATCTATATTTCATCTTAGGTTCAACATCCATGAGTAGTTATCCAATGGTAAGCTGTCTGGCAAGTAAAATATCAAATGTTTTTTTCTCCTGAATATTCAGCATTTCCAGTTGTAGAGTTTCTATGTTCTTCAGGGTAATTTTCACAGCTTTAAGATATGTATTCATGCTGACCTCCACACTTGTGATTGTTCCATGAACCTGGGTTCCATTCTTTAATTTGATGAGACAGTTACAGTTTCATGACTGGGGACAAGATATCTCTAACTCTATTAATCAAATTCTTGGGGTTACTTCAGCATCTCCATTCATAGCATTGTGCTCTTACCATCAGCTGTATATAGACATTGTGATAAGGCTGACTTGTAGAGTGATTAAAATAAAAGTATTTTTATACCTTTCTTGTAGAGACTAAGAAAACTATAGAAACTTTCATCGTTTTAGAGGAATTTGAACATTTACTGGGTTGTTTCTTCTTGTACATTAATATTTCTAAGACACATTTTATATTATCTATTTTGCATTTTTCCATGACTTACACATATTTTAGGTAATGAAGAAATGTGTATTAATTGAACAGACATCCTTAACTATATAATATTTGTATAAGTCTTGAGTTGCTGCGAGCAGTGATTAGGGACTTTGCTAGTTGGGAGACACAGTATATCCTTTCCGGTGCAGGTCATTTTTCACTTGAGCCATTTGCTGGCAGTGAAGGAGCACTAGTAGCTGTCATGTGATCCTAGAAGAAGCACTCACTCAAAGGCTTATGCATCTTTTAAGAAGCTATCAGCTACTCATTGACATATTTTTTTGGCTTTTTAAGTTTTAATTTTAATACCAGTTTAACATACAGTGTTGTATTAGTTTCAGGTATACAATATAGTGATTCAACAATTCCATACATCACTCAGTGCTCATCACCACAAGTGCACTCTTTAATTTTCATCACCTATTTAGCCCCCCCCCCCACCTCCACTCCCCTCTGGTAAACATAAATTTGTTCTCTATAATTAAGAGCCTATTTCTTGATTTCTCTCTCTCTCTTTCTCTTTGTTCTCATTTGTTGTTTGTTTCTTAAATTCCACATAACTAAAATCACATTGTATTTATCTTTCTCAGAATGACTAATTTTGCTTTGCATTATACTCTCTAGCTCCATCCATATCATTGCAAATGGCAAGATTTCATTATTTTTTGTGGCTGAATAATATGCTATTGTGTATGTATGTATATATATAATGTCTGTATATACATATATATCACATCTTCTTTATTCGTTCATCTACCAGTAAATACTTGGGTTACTTCTCTATCTCAGCTATTGTAAATAATGCAGCTATAAACATAGGGATGCATGTATCCCTTTAAATTATTGTTTTTGTATAAGATAGGATTGGGAGGGAGACATACCATAAGAAACTCTTAATCTCACAAAACAAATTGAGGGTTTCTGGGGGGAGGGAGGTATGGAGAGGGTGGTTGGGTTATGGACACTGGGGAGGGTATGTGATACAGTGAGTGCTGTGAAGTGTGTAAGCCTGATGATTCATAGACCTGTACACCCTGGGGCAGATAATACATTATATGTTAATAAAAATTAAATTAGTGTTTTTGTATTTTGGGGGTAAATTGGCTGAATCATAGGGTAGATCTATTTTTAACTTTTTGGGGACTTTCTATACTGTTTTCCACAGTGGCTGTACCAGTTTGCATTCCCACCAGTGGTGCAAGTGGGCTCCTTTTTTCTCCATATCTTTGTCAATACCTCTTGTTTCTTGTGTTGCTGATTTTAGCCATTCTGACAGGTGTAAGGTGATGTCTCACTCCAGTTTTGGTTTTCCTTTCCTGATGATAAATAATGATGAACATCTTTTGATGTGTCTATTGGCCATCTCATGTCTTCTTTTTTTCATCTTGAAATTTTTTTATTATATTATGTTAGTCACCATACAGTACATTATTAGTTTTGATGTAATGTTCCATGATTCATTGTGTGTAACACCCAGTGCTCCATGCAATGCATGCACTCCTTACTACCCATCACCAGGCTCACTCATACCCCTCCTCTCTCTCCTCTACAACCCTCAATTTGTTTCCTTGAATCCATAGTCTCTCATGGTTCATCTCCCTCTAATTCCTCCTTTCATTTTTCCCTTCTCCACAACCTCTCCAATATTTGTTTCTTGCCTCATCAATTTTTGCCATTCTAACTGGTGTAAGGGGGTATCTCAATGTGGTTTTGATCTGAGATTCCCTAATGGCTAGTGATGAACATTTTTTCATGTGTCTCTTAACCATTTGTATTTTTTCTTTGGAGAAGTGTCTGTTCATGTCTTCTGCCCGTTTTTTAACTTGATTATTTGTTTTTTGGGTGTTGAGTTTGAGATGCTCTTTATATATATTGGATATAAGCCCTTTATATGTAGTATCATTTGCAAATATCTTCTCCCATTCTGTGGTTTGCCTCTTTGTTTTGTTGACTGTTTTTTTTTGCTGTGAAAGTCTTCTTTAGAGAAATTTCAGTTTTTTTTCTTCTGCCCATTTCTTTATTTATTTATTTATTTTTACTTTATTTAAGCTTTATTTAAACATATAATGTAACCCCACCCCCATCACCCAACCCCTCTTCCCCCCACCCCCCTCAGTTTGTTTTATGACATTAAGAGTCTCTTTTGGTTTTTCTCCCTCCCGATCCCATCTTCTTTCATTTTTACTTTTCCTACCACCTTAACTCCCACCCCCGTTGCATCTCCACTTCCTCATATCAGGGAGATCATGTGGTAGTTGTCTTTCTCCAGTTGACTTAAGTGCTCCATATCACTGGGCATCAGGGAAATACAAATCAAAACCACAATGAGATACCACCTCACACCAGTCAGAATGGCTAAAATGAACAAGTCAGGAAATGACAGATGCTGGCGAGGATGTGGAGAAAGGGGAACCCTCTTCTGCCCATTTCTTAATTGGGTTATTTGGTTTTTGAGTATTGAGTTTTGTAAGCTCCTTATATATTTTGGATACTAACCCTTTATCTGATATGTCATTTGCAAACATCTTCTCCTATTCCATAGGTTGCCTTTTATTTTGTTGATTGTTTCCTTTGCTGTGCAGAAGTTTTTTTTATATATAGTCCAAATAGTTTATTTTTTTCCTTTTTCCCCCTTTCCTCAGGAGACATAGCTAGAAAAACGTTGCTACAGCTGATGCAAAGAAATTAGTCTGTGTTCTCTTCTAGGATTGTTATGGTTTCAGGTCTCACATTAAGGTCTTTAAACCATTTTGAAATTCTGTACACTGTGTAAGGAAGTGGCCCAGTTTTATTCTTTTGCATGTTGCTGTCCAGTTTTCCCAACACGATTTGTTAAAGAGATGGTCTTTTCTCCCATTGGATATTCTTTCTTGTTTTGTCAAAGTTTAATTGATCATATAATTGTGGATACATTTCTGGGTTTTCTTTTCCATTCCATTGATCTACGCCTCTGTTTTTGTGCCAGTACCATACTGTTTTTGTCATTATAGCTTTGTAATGTAATTTGAAATTTGGGACTGTGAGGCTTCCAGCTTTGCTTTTCTTTTTCAACATTGTTTTGGCTATTTGGTGCCACTTCCCGAGGGTGCACAGGAGAAGAATGAGGCACTAACAAGTCAGCTACAAGAGAAAGGGAGCAGGGGTCAGCTGTTGAGAAGACTGCCCTCCCAACAAGTTCTCAGTCCCCTATTTATTAGATACAAGATAACAACCAACAAAGGAGTTGAAGGAGATTATAGATACGCAAGATATGCCTGATCAAGCAGTATAGGATTTGTGGTTGAGTAAACACATTTAAAGGAGTCATTTAATTAACTACAGGTGATCTCTGGAGAAGAGGTGATAACAGAAAAAAGAAGCAGGTGGCATTCCACCCTGATTGGGCTGTTCCCAGCTGCTTGGCTTCAAGGACTTATATCATCCTTTTCCCCAGAGGCCTGTTGCTAGTACATGTTTAAGCATGTTTTTGGTCAGTACATTGTTCTGAGGGACAGTTACAATTTGGGGTTTCTTGTGGTTCCATACAAAATTTAGAATTGTTTTTTCTATATGAAAAACGGTGCATGGAACACTAGGTGTTGTACATACACAATGAATATTGGAACACTGAATCAAAAAATAAAAATATATTTTATGGTGACTAACATAACCCAATTTTAAAAAAAGAAAAAAAATGCTGTTTGTGTTTTGATAGGGATTACACTACATGCATTGAATGCCTTGGGTAGTATAAATATCTTAACAATTCTACCAATCCATGAGCATGGAATGTCTTTCCATTTCTTTGTGTCATCTTCAATTTCTTTCAACAGTAGTATTTTATCATTTTCAGAATACAGGTCTTTCACGTCTTTGGTTAAGTTTGTTCCTAGATATTTCATTGTTTGGGTGCAATTATAAATGGGATTGTTTTCTTAATTTCTCTTTCTGCTGCTTCATTATTGTATAGAAATGCAACAGATTTGTATACATTAGTTATGTATTCTGTGGCTTTACTGAATTTATCAGTTCTAGCAGTTTTTAGGTGGAATCTTTTGGGGTTTTTATATATAGTATCATGTCTCCTGCAAATAGTGTGTTTTACTTCTTCCTTACCAATTTGAATGCCTTTACCTCTTTTTGTTGTATGATTGCTTTGATTAGGACTTATAGTAATATGTTGAATAAAAGTCAAAAGTGGACATCCTTGTCTTGTTCCTGACATTAGGGGACATGCTCTCAGTGTTTTCCCATTAAGGACGATGTTAGCTATGGGTTTTTCCTATATGGCCTTTATTATGTTGAGGTATGCTCCCTCTAAACCTACTTTGTTGAGGGTTGTTTTTATCATGAATGGAAGTTGTATTTTTTCAAATGATTTTTCTGCATCGATTGAAATGATCATATGGTTCTTACTCCTTTCTCCTATTAATGTGATGTATCATGTTGATTGATCTGAGAATATTAAACCACCCTTGCAACCCAGGAATAAATCCCACGTGATCATGGTGAGTGATTTTTTAAAAGTATTGTTGAATTTGGTTTGCTAGTATTTTGTTGAGGATTTTTCCATCTATATTCATCAGGATATCAGCATGTAGTTGTACTGTTAGTGGTGTCTTCATCCGGTTTTGGTATCAGGGTAATGCCGGTCTCATAGAATGAACTGAGAAGTTTTCCTTCCTTTTATATTTTTTGGAATAGTTGGGAAAAGAATACGTACTAACTCTTCTTTAAATGTTCAGTAGAATTTGCCCGTGAAGCCATCTTGTCCTAGATTTTTGTTTGTTTGGAATTTTTCTGATTACTGATTCAATTCCTTTGCTGGTTATTGGTCTGTTCAAATTTTCTATTTCTTCCTGTTTCAGTTTTGGTAGCTTATATGATTGTAGGAATTTACCCATTTCTCCCAGGTTTTCCACTTTGTTGACATATAATTTTTCATAATATGCTCTTGTAATTATTTGTATTTATGTGGTGTTGGTTGTTATTTCTCCTCTCTCATTTGTGATTTTATTTATTTGAGCCCTTTCTTTTTTTTTCTTTTTAGAGTGGAAAGAGAGGAGCAAAACTGTCTTTCTTTTCTTTTTAATTTTCATATTTGAGCTCTTTCTCTTTTTTCTTGATATTCTGGCTAGGCGTTTATCAACTGATTGATTTTTTTCAGAGAACCAGCTCCTGGTTTCAATAATCTGCTCTACCATTTATTTATTTATTTATTTAGGTTATATGACATTTGTTTCTGCTCTAATCTTTATTAGTTCCTTCCTTCTGTTGGTCTTAGGTTTTGTTTTTCATTCTTTTCCTAGCTTCTTTGGTGTAACATTAGGTTGTTTATTTGAGATTTTTCGTGCTTCTTGATGTAGGCCTGTACTGCCTTAAATTTCACTCTTATAACCACTTTTGCTGAATCCCAGTGTTTTGGGGCATTTTGTTTTCATTTTCATTCATTTTTATGTACTTTTTAATTTCTTCTTTGATTTCCTGGTTGACCCTTTTATTGTTTAGTAACATTTCATTTAACCTTCATGTATTTGTGCTCTTTTCAGATTTTTTGTTGTTAACTCCTAGTTTTATAGTGTTGTGACCAGAAAAGCTGCCGCATGCCATCAAACTTTTATTTGTTGAGGGTGTTTTATGGCTTAATATATGATCTATTCTGGAGAGTGTTCCTGTACACTTGAAAAGAAAGTGTATTCCATTGTTTTAGGATGGAATGTTCTGAGTATATCTGCTAAATCTATCTGGCCCAATGTCTCATTCAAGGCCATTTTTTCCTTTTTGATTTTCTGTTTAGATGATCTTTTTTATACAGTATTGCATACAATATTATACAATATTGTAAATTATAGTATAATACAATACATTATTGTATTATTATCAATTACTTCCTGTATGTTTGTCATTAACTGGTTTTTGTATTTGGGTCCTTCTATGCTGGATACATAAATATTTACTATTGTTATATATTCTTATTAGATTAACCCCTTTATTATTAATAATTTCCTTTTTAAATCTCCTGTTACAATTTTTATTTTAGAATCTAGTTTGTGCAATATAAGTAATACTGCTTAGTCTTTCTTTTGATGTCCATTTACATGAAAGATGTTTCTCCGTCCTCTCAGTTTCAATCTGTAAGTGTCTTTAGGTCTGAAATGAATGTCTTGTAGGCAGCATGTAGCTGGGTTTTTTTTTTTTTTTTTTTAAAGATTTTATTTATTTGTTAGAGAGAGAGAGAGAGAGAGCGAGCACAGGCAGACAGAGGCACAGGCAGAGGCAGAGGGAGAAGCAGGCTCCCTGCCGAGCAAGGAGCCCGATGTGGGACTCGATCCCAGGACGCTGGGATCATGACCTGAGCCGAAGGCAGCCGCTTAACCAAATGAGCCACCCAGGCGTCCCTGGGTCTTGTTTTTTAATCCATTCTGTCACCCTATGCCATTTGATTGGAGCATTTAGTCCATTTATGTTCAAAGTAATTATTGATAGGTATGTATTTTCATTTCATTACCCATTTGTGGTTGTTTCTGAAGATTTTCTTTGATCTTTTGTTCTCTTTCTCCCTTTCAAGATTTGTTGATTTTCTTTAGTGATATATTTAGATTTCTTTCTCTCTCCTCTTTGCATATTTATTAGTGGTTTTTGATATAGTTATCATTAGATTTGTATATAATCTTTTCTGCATATAGCAGTCTATATTAATTTGATGGTTACTTAAGTTTGAACCCATTCTTTACTCATCTTCTTCCCATATTTCTGGATATCTTATCATATTTTGCATCCTTTTATGAGCTCCTTGACTGACTTTTTTTTAGCTTAAACAATAGGAATTTTATTTCTCACAGTTCTGGAGAAATAGTAACATTTCATTTAACCTTCTTCTACAAAAATCAAGGTTCTGGCTGATCCAGTTATCCAGTAAGGGTTATTTTTATTACTTTAATACAGCTGCCTTCTTTCTGTGTTCACACATGACAGGGAGAAAAAGCTCCCTGATGTCTCTTATTATAGAAGGGCACTAACCCCAACATAAGGGTCCCACACTTATGATTTTATCTAAATCTAATTATCTCCCACAGGCCCCATTTACAAATACCTTCACATTGGGTGTTAGGGCTTTAATGTATGAATTTTGAGGGAATAAAATTCAGTCCATAGCAATCTTTTCCCCATTATTCAGCTTGTATGACATGTCTACAGTTCATCATCTTTCTTCTCTTTCCATATTCTCCATAATGGAAACCTTTTTTGCTTTTTAAGACTCTGCCCAGGGGAAGCTGGAGAAAGGTAAAGGGTTTGTAACTAAATAATTGTTCCATGTCCTGTGGTCACTTGGAAATAATCAATTCTCTTACTAGAAATTGAATTCCAATTATAATATGGGTAATCCCTTTGACTAATGTTTTTACAGAAATATTCATTTTTATTATTTTTCTGTTTTGAACATTGATACTATTACTTTTGTTTTCTCCTCGGCATTCAAAGAGTTCTCTTTAGAATTTTTTGCAGGGCTGGTTTGATGATCATGAACTTCTTTAGCTAAAGGGATATATAACGGGGAACTCTTTATTGCTCCTTCTATTCTGATAGCCTTCTTGTATATTCTTTTTTTTTTTTTTTTAAAGATTTTATTTATTTGACAGACAGAGATCACAAGGAGGCAGAGAGGCAGGCAGAGAGAGAGAAGGAAGCAGGCTCCCTGCTGAGCAGAGAGCCCGATGCGGGGCTCGATCCCAAGACCCCGGGATCATGACCTGAGCCGAAGGCAGAGGCTTAACCCACTGAGCCACCCAGGCGCCCCTTGTATATTCTTTTTTAAAAATTTTTATTTATTTTTTTAAATTTCTTTTCAATGTTCCAGAATTCATTGTTTATGCATCACACCCAGTGCTCCATGCAATATTTGCCCTCCATAATACCCACCACCAGGCTCACACAAATTCCCACCCCCGTCCTTTCAAAACCCTCAGATTGTTTTTCAGAATCCATAGTCTCTCATGGTGCATCTCCCCCTCCAATTTCCCCCAACTCCTTTCTCCTCTCCATCTCCCCATGTCCTCCGTGTTATTTCTTATGCTCCACAAATAAGTGAAACCATATGATAATTGACTCTCTCTGCTTGACTTATTTCACTCAGCATAATCTCTTACAGTCCCGTCCATGTTGATACAAAAGTTGGGTATTCATCCCTTCTGATGGAGGCATAATACTCCACAGGATATATGTACCACATCTTCCGTATCCATTCACCCATTGAAGGGCATCTTGGTTCTTTCCAGTTTGGCGACTGTGGCCATTGTTTCTATGAACATTTGGGGTACAGATGGCCCTTCTTTTCACTACATCTGTATCTTTAGGGTAAATACCCAGCAGTGCAACTGAGGGTCATAGGGAAGCTCTATTTTTAATTTCTTAAGAAATCTTCACACTGTTTTCCAAAGTGGCTGCACCAACTTGCATCCCCACCAACAGTGTAAGAGGGTTCCCCTTTCTCCACATCCTCTCCAACACAGGTTGTTTACTGTCTTGTTAATTTTGGCCATTCTAACTGGTATAAGGTGGTACCTCAATGGGGTTTTGATTTGAATATCCATGATGGCTAGTGATGATGAACATTTTTTCATGTGTCTGATAGCCATTTGTATGTCTTCATTGGAGAAGTGTCTGTTCATGTCTTCTGCCCATTTTTTTGACATGATTATCTGTTTTGTGTGTGTTGAGTTTGAGGGGTTCTTTATAGATCCAGTATATCAGCCTTTTGTCTGTACTGTCATTTGCAAATATCTTCTCCCATTCCATGGGTTGCCTCTTTGTTTTGTCGACTGTTTCCTTTGCTGTGCAGAAGCTTCTGATCTTGATGAAGTCCCAAACATTCATTTTCGCTTTTGTTTCCTTTGCCTTTGGAGACATATCTTGAAAGAAGTTGCTGTGGCTGACATTGAAGAGATTACTGCCTGTGTTCTCCTCTATGATTCTAATGGATTCCTGCCTCACATTGAGGTATTTTATCCATTTAGAGTTTATCTTTGTGTATGGTGTAAGAGAATGGTTGAGTTTCATTCTTCTACACATAGCTGTCCAATATTCCCAGCACCATTTATTGAA
The DNA here is from genome assembly GCA_003697995.1 of Taxidea taxus jeffersonii. NCBI lineage: Eukaryota > Metazoa > Chordata > Mammalia > Carnivora > Mustelidae > Taxidea > Taxidea taxus. The sequence goes on from RCUC01017875.1 coordinate 14,523, forward strand.
GAGACTTTTTTCCACTGCATATTTTTTCCTGCTTTGTCGAAGATTATTTGACCATAGAGTTGAGGGTCCATATCTGGGCTTTTTATTCTGTTCCACTGGTCTATATGTCTGTTTTTATGCCAATAGCATGCTGTCTTGGTGATCACAGCTTTGTAGTAAAGCTTGAAATCAGGCAACGTGATGCCCCCAGTTTTGTTTTTCTTTTTCAACATTTCCTTAGCAATTTAGGGTCCCTTCTGATTCCATACCAATTTTAGTATTGTTTGCTCCAGGTCTTTGAAAAATGCTGGTGGAATTTTGATCGGATTGGCATTCAAAGTATAGATTGCTCTAGGCAGCATAGATATTTTAACAATGCTTATTCTTCCGATCCATGAGCATGGAATGGTCTTCCATATTTTGTGTCTTCTTCAATTTCTTTCATGAGTGTTCTGTAGTTCCTCAAGTACAGATCCTTTACCTCTTTAGTTAGGTTTCTTCCCAGGTAGCTTATGGTTCTTGGAGCTATAGTAAATAGAATTGATTCTCTAATTTCCAATTCTATGTTTTCATTGTTAGTGTATAAGAAAGCAACTGATTTTTGTACATTGACTTTATATCCTGCCACATTACTGAATTGCTATATCAGTTCTAGTAGTTTGGGGGTGGAGTCTTTGGGTTTTCCATATAAAGTATCATGTCATCTGTGAAGAGAGAGAGTTTGACTACTTCATTGCCATTTTGAATACATTTTATTTCTCTTTGTTGTCTGATCGTTGTTGCTAGAACTTCTAATACTATGTTGAACAAGAGTGGTGAGAGTGGGCATCCTTGTCGTGTTCCTGATCTCAACAGGAAGGCTGTGAGCTTTTTCCCATTGAGGATGATATTTGCTGTGGGTTTTTCATAAATAGATTTTATGAAGTTGAGGAATGTTCCATCTATCCATACACTTTGAAGCATTTTAATCAGGAATGGATGCTGGATTTTTTCAAATGCTTTTTCTGCACCAATTGAGAGGACCATGTGGTTCTTCTCTCTTCTCTTGTTAATTTGTTCTATCACATTGATTGATTTGCCAGGGAAATCTGGCAGGGAATCTGTCAGGTCCTGGGCTCTTGGAGGTTTTTGATCACTGCTTCAATCTCATTACTCAATATTGGTCTATTCAGGTTGTCAATTTATTCCTGGTTTAATTTTGGAAGTTTATAGTTTTCCAGGAATGCATCCATTTCATTTAGGTTGCTTAACGTATTGGCATATAACTGTTGATAACAATTTCTGATGATTGTTTCTATTTCCTTGGTGGTAGTTGTGATCTCTCTCTTTTCATTCATAATTTTATTAATTTGGGCCTTCTTCTTTTCTTTTGGATTAGATTGGCCAAATGTTTTTTGATCTTATTGATTCTTTCAAAAAACACGCTTCTAATTTCATTGATGCATTTTACTGTATCTCTTGTTTATATCTCATTTATCTCTGCTCTAATATTGATTGTTTCCCTTCTTATGTGTGGATTTGGCTTAATTTGTTGATTCTCCAGTTGTTTAAGGTGTAAAGACAGCTGGATTTTTCTTTTCTTTTTCTTTTTTTTTTTTTTTTGAGGGTGGCTTAGATGGTTTTGTATTTCCACCTTAGGACCACCTTTGCTGTATCCCATAGGTTTTGGACCAAAGTGTCTTAATTCTCATTGGTTTCCATGAATTGCTTAAATTCTTTAATTTTCTGGTTGACCCAGGCATTCTTAAGCAAGGTGGTCTTTAGCTTCCATGTGTTTGAATTCCTTCCAAAGTTTTTCTTGTGGTTGAGCTCCAGTTTCAAAGCATTGCGATCTTACAATATGCAGGGAATAATCTCAATATTTTGGTATCAGTTGAGCCCTGATTTATTACCCAGTATGTGATCTATTCTAGAGAAATTTCCATGTGTGCTCGCAAAGAATGAGTATTCCGTTGTTTAAGGGTAGCATGTTCTGTATATATCTATTAGGTCCATCTGGTCCAATTTGTCATTCAATGCTCTTGTTTCTTTTGATTTTCTGCTTTGATGATCTGTCTATTACTGAGAGTGGCATGTTAAGATCTCCTGCTATTAATGTATTCATATCAATATGACTCTTTATCTTGATTAACAGTTTTCTTATGTAATTGGCTGCTCCCATATTGGGAGCATAAATATTTAAAATTGTTAGATCTTATTGGTGGATAGACCCTTTACAAATGATGTAGTGTCCTTCTGTATCTCTGACTACAGTCTTCAGGTTAAAATCTAATTTATGTGATGTGAGAATCGCTACCTCAGCCTCCTTTTGAGGCCCATTGGCATGAAAGATGCTTCTCCATCCCTTCACTTTCAGTCTGGATGTATCCTTAGTTTCCAAATGGATCTCTTGTAGACAAAATATGGATGGGTCCTGTCATTTTTATCCAATCTGCAGCCCTGTGCTGTTTTATGGGCATATTAAGGCCATTCACATTGAGAGTGATTATTGAGTGATAACGTTTTTATTGACATTGTTTTACCTGTGAAGTCTTTATTTCTATAGATTGTCTCCATAAATTTCTCTTCAATTATATTCTTTTTTTTCCCTCTTTTATAGAACCCCCTGTAAATTTCTTTTTTTTTTTTCAAGGATTCCATTCATTCATTTGACAGACAGAGATCACAAGCAGGCAGAGAGGCAGGCAGAGAGAGGAAGGGAAGCAGGCTCACTGCTGAGCAGAGAGCCCCAGGCGGGACCCAATCCCAGGACCCCAAGATCACAACCTGAGCCAAATGCAGAGGCTTTAACCCACTGAGCCACCCAGGCGCCACCCCCTCCCTTAATATTTGTTGTAGTGCCAGCATGGTGGTCACATACTCTTCAACCTTGCCTGTCTTGGAAGCTCTTTATCTCTCCATCCATTTTGAATGCCAGCCTTGCTGGTAAAGTATTCTTGGCTGCATGTTCTTCTCATTTAGTGTCCTGAAAACATCTTCCCAGCCCTTTCTTGCTTGCCAGGTCTCTGTTGACAGGTCTGATGTTATTCTGATGGACTTTCCTCTGGTCATAAGGAATCTCTTCCCCCTAGCTGCTTTCAAGAGCTCCTGTCTAAAATTATGATTCATCATTTTCACAATCAGGTATCTCGAGGTCTTTCTAGATTCTATGATCTTGGGGGGTTTACTTTATGCCTCTAGGGCATGAACGCTGGTTCCATTCGCCAGATTGGGAAAATTTTCATGGAGAATTTTTCAACTATATCCTCTAGTCTTTCTTTCTCCTCCCCCTCAGGGATTCCAATAATTCTGATGTTGGAACGTTTCGTAGCATCACTTATTTCCCTAATTCTGTTTTCATGGCTTCTAAGCTGTTTGTTCCAGGCTTCTTCCTGATCCTTTTTCTCTACCAGTTTGTCCTGTAGATCACTAATTCTGTCTTCTGCCTCAGTTACCCTAGCTGTTAGAGAATTTAGATTAGATTGGAACTCATTGAGAGCATTGTTAAAATCATCCCTGGTGGCTTTCACTTCTGCCCTAATCAATTCCATTTTGTCATTAATGGCTTTCTCCACCCTAGCCATTGCCTGGATAATTGTTAGCCTGAATTTCCTTTCTGACATACTGTATATGTCCATAACCAATAGCTCTGATGGAGAGGACACAGTCTCTGAATTTTTCCTCTGTTGGGTGTTCTTCCTCCTAGTCATTTTGGTGAGAGATCGCTGAACAGATGTGTAGCTGAATGTATCAACTCTGGTGCAGGCAAGGTGCACTCTGGAACGCTTCTGAGCAATTGGGAGTCCCCACCAAAAATAAAGAAAAAAGAAAAAAAGCGAGAGAGAGCCAGGAAAAAAAATAAAAATAAATAAAAGAGAAGACCCTGCCCGAATGGGCCCCAAAGGTAAGATTTATAAAGTGTACAAACAAAACAGACAAACAAAAAGACTGACAAAAGTAAGTGACAATGGAAAAAAAAAAGAACCCAATTAAAATGAACTCCAAGTATAAGTTTTATATACTACAGAACAAAAACAAATACACAGAAACACTGACAGACGAAAAAGATGGGAGGGTGGTTATAAGTTCTGTGTAGGTGAGGAAGGTTATTTTGATTCTTCCTGGATGTATCTTGATATCTTTGTTAAAGGATTCACCTTTCCTGAGATAAAGGGGGATTAAATATATATGGATAGCATTGATTGGGAAAAGAGGATTACCTTGAAGCTTATCTCTATATGAATATTTAAAAAATAAAATAAAATAAAATAAAATAAAATAAATAAAAAATAAAAAATAGAAAAGCAAAAGAAAAACACAGGTATATGTATCAAAAAATTTCATGTTAAAAGGTTATATGGAATTTGTTGTACTGAAGATCTCATTGTGGTGGTAAATAGGTTAAAAATTATTAAAAATTTGAAAAAAAAGAATAGTGGGAATGAGTTAAAAATAAATGTTGTATCTATGATGTAGTGGTGGTTGTCCTCTTGTTTTTATTTATTTATTTTTAAAATTTTTTAGGCTGGATTTCTGGGGGAGGGGACTGTCATATGGGTTTTCAGGCAGTCTTGCTAGAGTTGAGTCCTCCTGCCCCCTATCAAGGGGCTGGGCTCTGAGGAAACTGGTTTTTCAGGCTTTTGTTCTCTGGAGGTCTTTTTTTTTTCCCTCCCCTTGGTAGCTTTTGGTTCTTTGGAGGTTTAGAGGAAAGCAAACTGCACCCAGACTTCCATCTCAGAGAAAAGTCCCAGTCTGTTACCCTCTGGGTGCTCGAGAGCACATAAATTTCCCTCTGCCACCAGAAGAGCACGTCCCCAGTCATGGTTTCAGGGGTCACAGGAACTCCTGCTTGTACCCAAAACCATGAGAAATACTAGTCTAGAGAGATGGCTTCCAGAGGCTGCCTCTGCCACAGCTCTCTGGGTAGGTCCAGACTGCCAGAGAGGTCCCAACCAGAGATAGCACACTGAGATTTTCACACTGGCCTGGGCTGTGAGTGTTCAGACACTCCGGGTCCTAGAGAGTACTGGCTAGTGCCTGCAGGGACCTCTCTCAGGGGAGGGTGTGGAGCGGGACTCAAACCCCGTTCACACAGTGCACATGCAGAGTGCAAAAGGCTGTGGTTCTAGAGAGCACGGGTTGGCATCCACACCAGGCTCTTTCATGTAGGCCACCACCCAGATGCTCTCACATGCGCCGGTGGCTCAGGGACAAGGACCTGACTTTTTCGCTGACTCTCTCTGGCTCAGCACCAGAGGTGGCCATCTTGGGTCCATGAGCTTAAGCCCCTGTTCCTAACCACCTGATTCTATCAATTTCCCCTTAAGATATTTTGCTCTTTTTGAATGTTTTCAACCAGACTCCAAGTTAATGCTGGTCCCCAATCACAGGGCACTCTCGTATTGGGGTATTACTTTCCAATGGGTCACTTCTGGTGGCTCCCTCCCCATTTTGTTTATCATCCAACATCAGTCCAATGTTCCCACTCCACTTTACCTATCACTGGCGTCTTCTGCCCCCATAAAGACCCAGAAGTGTATAATTCTAATCTCAGGCTGAATTCATGGATGATCAGAGTTCTTTGGTAGATAATCAGCTCACTTTAGGGGACCGATTAAAACAGCGCCTCCTATCTCTCCACCATCTTGTCACCTCTCCCCTATAGAGTATTCTTGACTCAAGACTTTCCTCATTCAGCACTTTGAGTACATCATGCCATTTCTTCTGGTTTGTGAAGTTTCTTCTGAAATATCCCCTGCCAGCCTTATGAGTTTTGTCTTTTAAGTTCCTGTCTTCTTTTGTCTTGCCACTTTAAAAATGCTTTCTTTATAATTATATTTTACCACTTGAATTACCATAGATCTGCTTTTGCTGATTTTGATAGGAATTCTCTGAGTCTCCTGGATCTCGATGTTTGTTTCATTCCCCAGATCAGGGAAGTTGTTTTTAGCTATTATTTCTTCAAATAATTGTTCTGCCCCCTTTTATCTCTCTTCTTCTGGGAGTCCTATAATGTGAATTTTATTATGTTTGATGGGGTCACTGAGTTCCCTAAGTCTATTCTCATGTTCCATAATCCTTTTTCTCTTTTGTTCAGCTTGATTACTCTGTCTTCTAGGTCACTAATTTGTTCCTCTGTTTCTTGGACCCTGCTGTTGATTCCATCAAACATGTTTCCCCTTCAGTTTATTGAATCCTTTATCTCTGCTATGTTATTCCTTATCTTTGTGTTAGTGGTCTCAGTGGTGTCTTCACTCTTTTCTCAAGTCCTGTGAGTATCCTTGTAATCACTAGTTTAAATTTTCTATCAGACATGTTACTTATATCTGTTTCACTTAGATCTCTGGCTATGGCCTTGTCCTGTTCCTTCATGTGGGGCATATTCCTCTGTCTTTTTACTTTGTCTGAGTCTCTTTGCCTGTTTCAACGTGTAAAGATAGTTAGTGGCCTTATGGAGAAGAGGTTTTGTAGTTCCCTGCTTTGTAGCGTTCCCTGTTTCCCATAGCCCAGCACTTCTGGGAGTGTTTCCAATATGTGCTGCATGTGCTCTGCTTTTTTGTCCTGGCTGCTTTGTCCATCAGGCAAGTCATCTGCAGAGGCTCCCTTTGCCTACTGTGGGCAGTGTTTGGTCCCTGACCTGAATATGGCACATTTTAAATAAGTGTGATCTGGTCTATTTTTGAAATGAGCTCTGTTGCTACTGCCATTGGAACTGAACTGAACAAAACTCTCACATTGGGAGATGTGGTGTGAGCAAGAGTTTGGGCTAGTCTATTAAGGGATGGGGCTCCTCAGGCTGTATTAGGGTTAGCATGATGGGGAATGGTGGTTCCACCAGACTGCAGGGGACAGGGCTTAGTGTAAGCAAGTTAGGTAACAAGTGTTGGTTTTGTGCTGGTTCCTGCAGGTGGACCTGTACTTATGTTGAGGGGTGGGTGAGGGAAATGGCACTGGCCAGTTCCTTTGTTCCTGGAGGGGTCTCTCTGTGAATGCTGCCTCTCTGGAATGTGCTCTGAGAGGAGCAAATAACCTCCCCAGGGGCTCTTCAGATTGCTGTTTCCTCACTATGTCTGCTTGCCTGCCTTCTCTCTAAAAGGAGTACAATGTCCTGAGGAATCTATTCTAGCCACACCTGCCGACCTTTAGAAATCAAGGCTTTAAGTCCCTCTGGTTGCAAAAACTCAGGAAATTTGACCCCTCTTGCTTTCCAAGCCAATTACTATAAGGATTTGTTTTCTCTGAGCTTTTCTGTGTGCAAGTCTGTCTCTCACTCTTCTCAAGGACCATGGCTTCCTCCCCACTGCAGCAGCCATGATGTATTTTTCTCTCAAATTGCATCTCTGCACTTCCTTATCTTCTTCAATATGACCTTTTTCTCCCTTGAATTGTGAAGGTTTTTCTGCTAGTCTTCAGGCCAATTTCTGAAGTATTTAGTATGATTTGATAGTTACTTAGTTGTATTTGTGGGAGGAAGCAAATTCAGGGTCCTCATACTCTAAACTGCCATCTTCCCAAGATCTATTTATTGACATTTTTAATAATCTCTGCTTATCAGTACTAGCTTCACAGAAGATCATGTGTTTTTTTGTTTCTAAAGACTTATAAAATATAGGAATTGAGAATATTAGCAATATAGGAAATTTATTGGTTTTTGGATGAGGTGAAGTAGGGTAAAGTCCCAAATTGTAGGAATGTAAAGTGTAAAATGTATTCATGAATATCTTCCTTTCATCTGAATATCTTATATTCTTAACCCTCTCAAATTTCTGCAACAAAATTATGTAAGAACAGAAATGAAATCCCTTAGAGAATGACCATAAGGGGAATGAACTGGGTCAGGGGATTTTAGCTCTAGCCTGATAATTTCAATCTGACCCATGTTAGTAATGAAAGTTGTTTGATGCACTGTGGAAAGTTTGATGGTAGTCTAGGGCCACACTTAATGAGCATGTTTCTCTATCAGCATAACATATCACCACTGAGGAATCACTTTTCTGATCTATGAAGAATTAATAGGACAATGAAGGCAAAATGGTTCTTAAGAAAAACAGGTAGGTTCTTCTCTGTCAAGGCTGAGATTAAAATCCTCTTAGCCAAGATTCTATTTACCACTCTTAGTGCTAGTGCTACAGAAGTCAAGTCATGGACTTATAATTTGATTAAAAACTTAAGTGCCGGGACGCCTGGGTGGCTCAGTTGGTTAAGCGGCTGCCTTCAGCTCCAGTCATGATCCCAGCATCCTGGGATCGAGTCCCACATTGGGCTCCTTGTTCGGCAGGGAGCCTGCTTCTCCCTCTGCCTCTGCCTGCCTCTCTGTCTGCCTGTGCTCGCTCTCTCTCTCTCTCTTTGACAAATAAATAAATAAAATCTTAAAAAAAAAACTTAAGTGCCTTGAATTCTAATACTTTAAGTTTGCATCATGCATCATTGAGTCATAAGATGGGAAACATCTGTTTAAATTGCAAGAAGGTATCAAACAGAGACTTCTTAACACAACCAATCAAGACCTAGCAAAAGTAGAACAACCAACAATTCAAAGGGGTGAAAATATTATGACTATCTCCAGATTCAGAAGATGCCAGGAATGTCTTATAATCAGGAAAGTCACGACGTTGATTGTGCAGGTAATAAGGTCGTGGGAGGGAGACTGAAGTATAAATCAAACAAAGGTCTCTTTTCAGATGTAATTTGGATTGGATATTAATTATAAATAAGGCATAATAAAGACAGCGGGCAAAAGATAATGGCGAGGTACCATAGGACTCTTGGTTCTCAAGTCATTATGAGAGCAACTATTATAACATTTCCATTGTAGAATTCAATACAGCAGCGAGGAGGAAGGATTAGTCATTCCAAAAATTCTAATAAAGGAATCCCTGTGTTTTCAATTTTTACTTTATCAATCAGGAAGAGTGTTTGAAGGGTGTCTGCTTGCCCAAACTCTCAAATGCTCTAACACAGTGGTTCTCAACCTTGAGTGCAATCACTTGGTGAGTTTTAAAAACAGAATCCACTACCTGGGTCACCCTAACCCTAACAATTTTGATTTAATGGTTCTAGGGTAAGGTCAAAGTACATATTAATTAAAAAAAAATTCTCGGGTGTTTTTCAAAGCCAGCTGTCTGAGAGTGAGATGTAATACTATCAGGCCCAAATATTAGCTCTATTTACAGGCCAACTAGAGAACATTCAAATGATGAGATTTCAAGTGTCCTAAAATCTCAGTTTTTTGGTATAATTTTGGCGTCAGCCCTGCTACACTGCCTAAAATAACTGTTAGGAATTGTATAGCTAGCTAAAATGCAGATGTTATCTGGGAAAGTTGACAAATTTATACCTTAGTTTGAATTTGTTATCAGATTAACTAGCAAAGTGGATCTAGGCAAACCAGTATGAGTTGGTAATCATAGACATGGTTTGGTGGAGGATCAAGAGCCATGAGGGCTTGGAGTATGTGGGCAAAAGTAAGGGACTCTAAAGATGGATCAGAAAGCAATATGAAGAACCCATTTCATTTACTTTACCATTTTGCTTGTAGATGATATAATAATTGTGGGGCAAGATCATTTATTGGATCATTAAATATTGTAGATTATTTATTTTTCTGAACTACTAAAAGAAACACAAATAATAAGTTATAACTGTGTTCTTCCCTCCTGTTTCTAGAAGGTAGTTAGGTCATTTTATCTCTGGGGTGGTGTATAGTTTATGTTGCCAGCATTGCTACAAACAAGACTTTTGAGTTTTGGGGCACCTGAGTGGCTCAGTGGGTTAAAGCCTCTGCCTTCAGCTCAGATCATGATCTCAGGGTCCTGGGATTGAGCCCTGCATCGGGCTCTCTGCTCAGTGGGGAGCCTGCTTCTCCCTCTCTCTGCCTGCCTCTCTGTCTACTTGTGATCTCTCTGTCAAATAAACCAATAAAATCTTTGAAAAAAAAAAGATTTCTGACTTTTGAAAAGCCTCAACTTATTAAAGAGTTTAACTGGAATGAGAGGGCCTGAGGTAAGATCTTTTAAAATGAATAGGAGGAGGCTGCAAGATAACAAGAGAATAAACCTTTACACTAGGTAGTGAATGGTGGACTGGGGTACCAAGAAAACTGGGGTGCTTGGGCTGTGTGTGTATTGTGAGTGCAGGCATGTGTGTGTGTGTGTGTGTGTGTGTGTGTGTATAGAAAGCTGGGTGGTGTACCTAGGGATGACAAATCTGAGGCCCATTATTTGCCTCAGATTTTTTGGTCAGTTTTATATTAGAATTTTTTTTAAGATTTTATTTATTTATTTGTCAGAGAGAGAGGGAGAGAGAGCGAATGAGCACAGGCAGAGTGGCAGGCAGAGGCAGAGGGAGAAGCAGGCTCCCTGCCGAGCAAGGAGCCCAATGTGGGACTCGATCCCAGGATGCTGGGATCATGACCTGAGCCGAAAGCAGCTGCTTAACCAACTGAGCCACCCAGGCGTCCCTTATATTAGAATTTTTATGGCCAGTTTTGTATTAGAAACTATGAGCTTCCCAACTTCAAAGGACCAATGTGAACTTATCAGTGGTGACTGTTATAAATCTACAAAGTCCTTCTCCAATGTTCTGTACTATGTAAGATTGTTGGGATGCTCAATTATGGAGGAGACTTATTTATTTGTTTATCTATTTACTTGACAGAGAGACAGCAAGAGAGGGAACACAAGCAGGGGGACTGGAAGAGGGAGAAGCAGGATTCCCATGGAGCAGAAAGCCTGATGCAGGGCTCCATCCCAGGACCCTGGGATCATGACCTGAGCTGAAGGCAGGCGCTTAATGACTGAGCCAACCTGGTGCCCCTATGGAGGAGATTTAATTTACTGTTAGTTCAGTAGGATGGGGGCTCAGAAAACTTAATTAAATTTAAATAAATATGACAGTTCTTTTTTTAAAAATATTTATTTATTTATTTGACAGACAGAGATCACAAGCAGGCAGAGAAGCAGGCAGAGAGAGAGAGGAAGGGAAGCAGGCTCCCTGCTGGACAGAGAACCCGATGTGGGGCTCGATCCCAGGACCCCGGGATCATGACCTGAGCCGAAGGCAGAGGCTTAACCCACTGAGCCACCCAGGTGCCCCAAATATGATAGTTCTAATACACACAAAATTATAACAAAAAATTCATACCCACTACAACATTTGCTATTGAAAACCTATATGGTAGATACTTTATTATGTGTATTATTAATGTTTATAATCTGTAAGGCATGTGTGTATATATATTGTATGTTATACAATATATACAATATGCAATGATATATATTTATATACACACACATGCATCATAGGTTGTACATAACATACATAAACATAAGTATATATACATAAACATATACTTTGTAATATATATTTGTATGTAATATACACATTTTAAAAATGAGGATCATGGGGCGCCTGGGTGGCTCAGTGGGTTAAGCCGCTGCCTTCGGCTCAGGTCATGATCTCAGGGTCCTGTGATCGAGTCCCGCATTGGGCTCTCTGCTCAGCAGGGAGCCTGCTTTCTCCTCTCTCTACCTACTTGTGATCTCTCTCTGTCAAATAAATAATAAAATCTTAAAAAAAAAAATGAGGATCATAGTGTGGTGCCAGAGTGGCTCAGCTGGTTAATCATTTAACTCTTCGTTTTGGCTCAGGTTTTAGGACCTTGGGGTCCTCAGCATGAATTTTAATCCATGACCTAAAAATTCCAAAACATGTTCTTTCTCCACTCATCATGTTACTTTTGTATTGGTTAGATGAATAAAAGGAAAACAAAGTACTGAAATACCTCTGTGGCTATTCATTTCTGTTCTCTAAAGGAAAATGTGTAAGTACAGATTGAAGGAGCAAAAGTGTTGCATGTTCCATGGGGTTGGCCTCACTTCCATGGAGGACATTTTGATGGCTTTCAAACCCAAGGATTGAACTTTGTCTCTGGAATAGGCAGTTCTGTGAGGAAGTTTTTTGGCACAGCTGTTTTGAGATGTGTCTGTGTATCTACCTGGAACAAGTTCAGTTTTATTTCTAGACACTTTTAAATGTGTTTCTGATTGCTTTTAACCACAATTCATCACCAAGTGATTTTTCTCTTGGCCAGTTTTCATTTATCATTCATCTTCAGCAAGAGAAAGGAGAACAAATTTAGAAAGTGGCAAAATGCCTAGTAATTATTTTGCTTTCATAGTAACTAGGAGGAATTTTTAGGTAAGTTGTGTCTCTTTTAGATTCCTAAGCTTATGGCATATAATTCTGACATGGTTTGGGCAGAGAAAAATTCATGGAGACAATCATCTTTAGGCAAAGGTGAAACCATTAAGGATTTGAACATTAAAACAAGGATGAAAGTGGATCTGGTCGTTAGTCATGTTTTTAAAGATTCTTTCCATGGTATCATGTGTATTTTAAAGGAAAATATATTGGCAATACTGTCTTCAAAGGTATCACTAACACATATTAAGGGTCAGATAGACCTAGGTTTGGTCCCAGATCCAATACTTGCTCTGAGACTTTAGGTGAGTTACATAAACTCTTTAAGCTGTATTTTCTTCATCTTAAATGAAGATGATAATATGTAACTCATGATACATAAATTAATTAATGTAGGTAAAAAATTAGCACAGTATCTTTTATGTAGCAAGTAGTCAATAAATGAGCTATCACCACCATCATCATCATCATATTTATTCTGTACTGAACTTGTCACACTTGCTTTTTAAAAGAATCATACTATTTCCTCTTAGGTTTTAGAAAAATGCTTAAAAGCTGTGTCTACACAGCTCTACAATTCAGTGAAAGAATTTAGTCCAACTGGTTTTTAGGCATTGTGTAAACATAGAGAAAGTGAAAATCATGTGAAATCCTGATATTATTAGAATTAAGATATTTCCCTTAATTTGTGGATAGGTTGAGGGTAACAGGGCAACCTTTCCTTCTAGGTCCTTGGTTTAGCTAATCTTGCATTCTTCTCAAAACACATCTTTGACCTTCAATTCTACCTTTTTTGGTTCAACCAGAAATATTTGTCCCTCACTTGTTATGTGCCAGGGACACAATAATGAATTAGACAGTCTTCACCTGAAGGGAGTTTTAAGTTTAATAACCATGATCCTACAGTAGCAGAAGGTAGCTTTCACGTGGACATGACTGTTATCTGAACAATGTGTGAATGGTCAAGGTAAACTTTGATATCTATCTATCATCTATCTATCTATCTATCTATCTATCTATCTATCTATCATCTATCTGTCTATATATCTACCTATCTAACTATCATCTATCTATCTATCTATCTAATCTATCTCATTCTCCCTCCTATTTTACTTATGTGAACTAAATGTATGAGAGCTTTGAGTCTTTAGCAGCTTGAAAGCAATGTCAGTGGCCTTTCCTAAAATTTTAAAACATCAGTGGCTATTAAATAGTGAAAGGATTAGATTTCTCTTTGGTGGCTCCAAAGAGCCAAACTAGGATAGATAAATGTGTATCAGGGAGGCAGATTTTGGCTGAAATATTAAAAAAAAATTCGTGGTCTCCTCAGCTTTAGAAATATTTGGATAAACACTGAATTACTAGGGATCTGGGTGATTATAGAGTTAATTTTTGTATTTAGCAGGACATTTACCAAGGTTTTTCTGGTTCCTCTTAGTTCTGAAGTTCTATGAAATATGGAGAACTCTCTATTGGGTTAGATTTCCATGCTACTAATAAGAATTATTTTTTCAAAATTTCTCTGTTGACATTATTGAACAGTTTAATCCCTTAAACTCATCATTTTAATCTTGCTAAGTATAACTTGGATAGTTTCTTACATAAAGGGTACACATGAGACTTTGAGAATCTACTATTTATCTTATTGTCAAAAGGAAATGTAAATGGAATCAATCTTTAATTTCCCTTTCTGTATTTTCATTGTTAGTGTATAAGAAAGCAACTGATTTTTGTACATTGACTTCATATCCTGCCACATTACTGAATTGCTATATCAGTTCTAGTAGTTTGAGGGTGGAGTCTTTGGGTTTTCCATATAAAGTATCATGTCATCTGTGAAGAGAGAGAGTTTGACTTCTTCATTGCCATTTTGAATACATTTTATTTCTCTTTGTTGTCTGATTGTTGTTGCTAAGACTTCTAATACTATGTTGAACAAGAGTGGTGAAGGTGGGCATCCTTGTCGTGTTCCTGATCTCAACGGGAAGGCTGTGATCTTTTTCCCATTGAAGGTGATACTTGCTGTGGGTTTTTCATAGATAGATTTTATAAAGTTGAGGAATGTTCCGTCTATCCGTACACTTTGAAGCATTTTAATCAGGAACGGATGTTGGATTTTGTCAAATGCTTTTTCTGCATCATTTGAGAGGACCATGTGGTTCTTCTCTCTTCTCTTGTTGATTTGTGCTATCACATTGATTGATTTGCCAATGTTGAACCACCCTTGCATCTCAGGGATGAATCCCACCTGGTCATGGTGGATAATCTTTTTAATGTGCTGTTGGATCCTATTTGCTAGGATCTTGTTGAGAATCTTAGCATCCATATACATCCGGGATATTGGTCTGAAATTCTCCTTTTTGGTGGCATCTTTGCCTGGTTTGGGGATCAGGGTAATGCTGGCTTCATAAAAAGAGTCTGGAAGTTTTCCTTCTGCTTCAATTTTTTGAAACAGCTTCAGGAGAATAGGTGTTATTTCTTCTTTGAAAGTTTGGTAGAATTCTCCAGGGAATCCGTCAGGTCCTGGGCTCTTGTTTTTTGGGAGGTTTTTGATCACTGCTTCAATGTCATTACTAGATATTGGTTTATTCAGGTTGTCAATTTCTTCTTGGTTCAATTTTGGAAGTTTATAGTTTTCCAGGAATGCATCCATTTCATTTAGGTTGCTTAACGTATTGGCATATAACTGTTGATAATAATTTCTGATGATTGTTTCTATTTTCTTGGTGTTAGTTGTGATCTCTCCCTTTTCATTCATAATTTTATTAATTTGGGCCTTCTCTCTTTTCTTTTGGATTAGATCGGCCAAATGTTTGTCAATACTATTGATTCATTCAAAAAACCAGCTTCTAAATTCATTGATGTGTTTTCCTGTATCTTTAGTTTCTGTCTCATTGATCTCTGCTCGAATCTTGATTATTTCCCTTCTTGTGTTTAGAGTTGGCTTAATTTGTCATTGATTCTACAGTTCTCTAAGGTGAAAGGGAAGTTAGAGAATCAGTCCCATTTACTATAGTGCCAAGAACTATAAGATACCTGGGAATAAACCTAACCAAAGGGATAAAGGATCTGTACTCGAGGAACTACAGAACGCTCATGAAAGAAACTGAAGAAGACACAAAAAGATGGGAGACCATTCCATGCTCATGGATCAGAAGAATAAACATTGTTAAAATGTCTATACTGCCTAGAGCAATCTATACTTTCAATGCCATTCCGATCAAAATTCCACCAGCATTTTTCAAAGACCTGGAGCAAACAATCCTAAAATTGGTATGGAATCAAAAGGGACCCCAAATTGCTAAGGAAATGTTGAAAAAGAAAAACAGAACTGGGGGCATCACGTTGCCTGATTTCAAGCTTTAGTACAAAGCTGTGATCACCAAGACAGCATGCTATTGGCATAAAAACAGACACATAGACCAGTGGAACAGAGTAGAGAGCCCAGATATGGACCCTCAACTCTATGGTCAAATAATCTTCGACAAAGCAGGAAACAATATGCAGTGGAATACAGACAGTCTCTTCAATAAATGGTGCTGAGGAAATTGGACAGCTATGTGTAGAAGACTGAAACTCGACTATTCTCTTACACCATACACAAAGATAAAATTGAAATGGATAAAAGACCTCAACGTGAGGCAGGAATCCATCAGAATCATAGAGGAGAACATAGGAAGTAACCTCTTCAACATTGGCCCCAGCAACTTCTTTCAAGATATGTCTCCAAAGGCAAAGGAAACAAAAGCGAAAATGAATTTTTGAGACTTCATCGAGATCAAAAGCTTCTTCACAGCAAAGGAAAAAGTCAACAAAACAAAGAAGCAACCCACGGAATGGGAGAAGATATTTGCAACTGACAATACAGACAAAAGGCTGATATACAGGATCTATAAAGAACTACTCAAACTCAACACACACAAAACAGATAATCATGTCAAAAAATGGGCAGAAGACATGAACAGACACTTCTCCAATGAAGACATACAAATGGCTATCAGACACATGAAAAAATGTTCATCATCACTAGCCATCATGGATATTCAAATCAAAACCCCATTGAGGTACCACCTTATACCAGTTAGAATGGCCAAAATTAACAAGACAGTAAACAACCTGTGTTGGAGAGGATGTGGAGAAAGGGGAACCCTCTTACACTGTTGGTGGGGATGCAAGTTGGTGCAGCCACTTTGGAAAACAGTGTGAAGATTTCTTAAGAAATTAAAAATAGAGGGCGCCTGGGTGGCTCAGTGGGTTAAAGCCTCTGCCTTCAGCTCGGGTCATGATCCCAGGGTCCTGGGATTGAGCCCCACATCGGGCTCTCTGCTCAGTGGGGAGCTTGATTCCTCCTCTCTCTTTCTCTGCCTGCCTCTCTGCCTACTTGTGAGCTCTGTCTGTCAAATAAATAGATAAAATCTTAAAAAAAAAAAGAAATTAAAAATAGAGCTTCCCTATGACCCTCAGTTGCACTACTGGGTATTTACCCTAAAGATACAGATGTAGTGAAAAGAAGGGCCATCTGTACCCCAAATATTCATAGAAACAATGGCCACAGTCGCCAAACTGGAAAGAACCAAGATGCCCTTCAGTGGATGAATGGATATGGAAGATTTGGTCCATATATACTGTGGAGTATTATGCCTCCATCAGAAGGGATGAATACCCAACTTTTGTATCAACATGGACGGGACTGTAAGAGATTATGCTGAGTGAAATAAGCAGAGAGAGTCAATTATCATATGGTTTCACTTATTTGTGGAGCATAAGAAATAACAAGGAGGACATGGGGAGATGGAGAGGAGAAAGGAGTTGGGGGAAATTGGAGGGGGAGATGAACCATGAGAGACTATGGATTCTGAAAGACAATCTGAGAGTTCTGAAAGGGCGGAGGTGGGGAATTGTGTGAGCCTGGCGGTGGGTATTATGGAGGGCACGTATTGCATGGAGCACTGGGTGTGATGCATAAACAGTGAATTCTGGTACACTGAAAAGAAATTTAAAAAATAAAAAATTTAAAACAGGAAATGCATACAGTGAGGCTCAGCTTACAGTAAAAAGCAGAATAGAAATCATCTGCTACATGCAACGTACTTTCTCTTACTGGGGAACATATATATCTTCATCTTAGTTATTATCAAGGAAAGATAATAGCCCCCACCTCATTTCTCCTGCTTCTGCTTTCTTGAATTATCCATTTGGCCTAATGAATTACCCACCTGCAGGCTCAGCATTGTTCCAGTTATTAGACCCATTTGGTGTTTATAATCTTGTGTCTCTTCCTGCTGGTGTGACTCAGGACACAACATCCTAGAATCTCTGGGGTCCTACATTGTTCTTAAGTACTCTGTATTAATCCATACTGTGTAGATTAGAGACCTATATGACCTAATGCTGACAGCTGGTTTTAGGT